>CAUYRH010075429.1:0-12892 GCA_963574655.1 Perodicticus potto | reverse complement strand
CCGTGAAATTTCAAAGCTTAAAGCAGCAAGATGTCCATAAAAGAGAATTTTTTCTCAGATCTTATCAAAATGCTTATTTACCCAGAACCACGATTTCTGATCTGCTGACCCTAATTACTTGATTTTGAGAGACTAAATCTTTGGAGATGTACCTGTCTGCCTAGGTTCATGAGTGTTTCTTACCCGAACGCTACAGAAGGGTCTGCATCAAGATGAATTGCACAATAAAATTTCTAAGTAAAGATGACCTTGACGTTTCGTGACACAGTTTGAACGGTAAGCATGAGACATTGCATGTCATCCGCTGGTCTCCTCCGTATCTACTTGATCTCCTTGTTTGGAGGTCACAGAAACGGCCCCATCTCACCACGTCTCAGAGTTCATTACCATTCTCTCCAGGCTGGTCCCTTCCTCTCCACCTGTGTTTCTCATCTCTGTAAGCGACCCCGCCTGAGACCCCGTCTGGCATCTCCCTGCCCCACATCCCACCGCCCTGTCAGTTTTGTCTCCCGGCACCTGGTGCCTCCCTCATTCAGAGTCCTCTCCTCATGCAGGTCACACCTTCCTCTCTGTTCATCAGAGCCGGAAAGGTCGTTGAAAACGTAAACCTAATCCTGATTTGTACATTCTCTGCTGCCTGTGGTGCTCAGAATAAAATACAACCCCCTTGGCAAGGCCCCCTCCTCAGCCCCCTACCTCTGTCTCCTCTCAGCCCACCCCCCCTTCTCACCACCCGCTCCCCATCTCCTTCCTCGGCTTCAACCCATATCCATCGGTTCAGACCCGGCCTCACTGCTGCCCCTTCATGAAGTCCTCCCTGACCCTGACCCTGACCCTGACCCTGACCCTGACTCTGAGTCTGGGGAGGGCGCCGGGGCCTTGTGCTCCCCCTGGGCAGGTCCCTCCTGCACCAACGGCCTTGTCATCAGCTGTTCCCTCATCTCTAGCCCCTAAGTCCTGGGCTGCAAGAAGCTGCTGTTGAGATTCTCCTACCCACCCTTACATCCCCAATACCTGCACGCAGTAGGCAGGAAACAAAAAAATGACTAAATGATTGAGGAGAATGCTAAATATCACTTAGTCCCATTTCCTCCCAACTCAAAGTGTTGTCAATCTCCATTAAACTGGAGCTAACAGGCTGGGTATGGCGGCCTCCTGCCTGTAATCCCAGCACTCTGAGAGGCTGAGATGCAAGAATTCCTTCAACTCAGGAGTTCCAGACCAGTCTGAGCAAGAGGGAGGCCCCTTCTCTACTAAAAATAGAAAAACCAGCTGGGCGTGGTCCTGGAGACTTTGGTTCCAGCTACTCCAGAGGCCGAGGCAAGAGGATCACTTGAGTCCAAGAATTTAAGGTTGCTGTGAACTATGACGCCACAGCAATCCACCAAGGGTGACAGAGTGAGACTCTGTCTCAAAACTTAAAATAAAATAAAATAAAATAAAAATATACTTCAGCTAGTATTTCTAGAAGAGCAAATGGTCAATCCTAAAAGACCGACCTTCCTTCTCATCTAAATGAGAACTGAGAGGCGGTGCTGAGAACTCTGCGTTGGTGCAGCGTGAGGCCCACACAAGGGGTGTGAACTCACCCAGGCAGCAGGGATGCTCCCCCCGCCCGCCGTGTCCCCATTATCTTCTTTCCCATCACAGGACATTAAACCCAATTAGGGCCACCCCTCCCAATCTGAACAGATTCCTCCAAGTATATGGCAGTGTACATACCTGCTTCTTGGCACTCTGCTCTGTTTGACTGGGTTTCATGATACTGACTCCAGGGGGAGGGGAAGACAATGCAACTGAAAATTTTCCCTCTTTGCAGCTTGAAATATCTCATCAAAGAAATGTGGCAGCAGAGAAATTCCATTTGATTGACAGCCCATGATTTGCTTCCGTTGACTCCTGCTGTGCTGTGGCTTTCTTGGAAAAAGGAGTTTGGGCTTTTCTGACAGTCTGATGGGCAATGACATAATTTTAATAATCCTCTCCCCTTAAGGGCAAAAATAAAGAAGGAAACTTCATAAATGAAATTACTGTGCCTCAAAGTTGCAGTCACTAGATTCATCCTTTTTGCATTGTTCACATCCAGGGCTCAGGAAACAACATGTATACTTTAGGCATGCCTGACACTTGTCAATGCTCTATTTTCTGAATGGCCTTGGAGATAGATAAGGCCTGGAGCAGACTGGGCCAAAAAAACCGAAGCTTTAGAAATAAAATCAGAGGCCGGGCATGGTGGCTCACACCTGTAATCCTAGGACTCTAGGAGGCCAAGGCAGGTGGATTGCTTGAGCACAGGAGTTTGAGGACACTCTGAGCAAGAACAAGACCCCATTTCTACTAAAAATAAAAAAACTAGCCAGGCGTGGTGGCAGGCACCTGTAGTCCCTTCCACTTGGGACGCTAAGGCAAGAGGATCACTTGAGCCCAAGAATTTGAGATTGCTGTGAGCTATGACGCCATGGCTCTCCACCCAGGGCAACAGAGTAAGACCCTGTCTCAAAAAAAAAAAAAAAATATATATATATATATATATATATATATATGATCAGAATACACACACACACAGAGCACAACTCCATTCATCACATAAAATTATGTACATTTAATTCCTCATTTAAAACAAGTACAAAGCCCTTTCCTACTTAGATTCCCATCTAATCTTTTTCTTCCAGTGCTATGATCAGGGTGTTAAGCAGCAGGCTGGCTTATTTCCCAGTTGTCTCGCTTTCCTGTAGCAGGGAAGAAGGAAAAGTCTAGAGGGAATCATGGCTTCTGTCCCTCCACTCCACACTCCCACCCTGGGTCTCTTATCTAGTTGGTGAGGTTGGAAAATAAACAGATAGACTCAACGTCCTGGAGATCTAGGATCCAAGTAGATTTATCAGTTGGGATGGTTTATGGCTGCAAGTTACCAGCGTTAGCCACTGAAGTAGCAAAATTCACACAAGCTGAAGTAACAAGAAGCCCGAGTCAGGGAGGCCCAAGGGCCGCTGCTGCTCAGCAAGGTCATCAAGGGCCCCGCACTGCCCGCTCCGGCTGTGCGGTCCTTAGCATGTTGGCCCTTCTCCCCAGCTCCTAACTCAGTGTCCTGAAGCAACCATGTCTAAAAACTAAAAGAAAGGGAATCGAGAAAGGAGGCTTCTTATCCCAAACATCTCTCTCAGCAGAAAGGAAAGTCTTAGGGAAGTTTCTGGCAGAGTTCCTCTTTAATCACATCGGCCAGAATCAAGTCATGTGACTGTGTCTGTGTACGAAAAGCTAAAAAATGAGAGTCCCAGGCATTTTGGCCTCTGCAGCTGGAGACCAGCTCTATTGGCGAGGGAGGGAATCAGGGCACAGCTGCAGGGCAGGTAACCACTGGTGCCTGTCCAAGATGGAGCTTCCGTTCAGGGCAAATGCCATTTGGGTACGCATGGAACTGTGCCCCCACTAACTTCATTCAGTAAGAAAGCTGATAGTTTATCTCCTACTCCCAGATTTATTAGGTGTGGGAACGAGGTGTCAGGTCCCAAGTCCCCAGGTCCTTGGTTCCCAGAATCTTAGTGGTACCGAGTCAACGACAGAGCAAATGAGCAGAGAGAGCAGGTGCCGGCGTTTATCACAGCATAGTACGTTCCAGAAGGAATGGTCGGCTGTGAGTGGAGGACACCCGAGTTTAACAAGACTTCTCCTTTTACGCTGATTCTCTAATTTTATGTTAAGTGGGGGGGAGGGCAGATATTCATGGTTTTTCTTGGAAAATAATTCCTGGTATTGAGAACTCTCCCCTTTTCTATCTTTGTAAAGCAATTTGAGGGGTTGCCGTGGTATTTGTAACTGTTGTGGTGTCATCTTTACCGTTAATGAGGGCAGGTCATTAAGGACACTCTTACCTCACTATGTATGTGCTCCACAGGCCCTCTTGGGGGCCTTGATCCTGTCTCCACTTCATGGTTTCTCTGTCTTTTTGGTCATTCGGTCCTTGGAAACCCTCTGTTATAGAACAGATGTCTGGTCAGTCCTAGTGGACCCCCTGGACATGTCGTCTGCTCTTCCTTGGAAGCCCCATCTGGTCAATTTTTTCCTCCTAGTAGACAAAACATCTCCTAGCGTCATTTCCCTCTCAGAGGACACCCCAAACAAAGCATTTATTCCTCTTCCGCCTCATCCCTACCCAACATATTCTTGTATATTATTTTTCAATTAGTTCCAAGCTCAGAGCAAAGAGAGGGACATGATTCCTTATCATCCCAAAACACCAGCCATTACCACCCCCAGCAGCATTGTGGACTGGTGGGAAATCAACCACTGCCCCCTCTGGGCTGCAATGTTATTATCTGGAGAGAAGGGGCAGATGAGAACTCCTCCAGCTGTCCGTCCAGCCCTCACACTTACAATCCCATGATTGTGTATCCCAATGTCTCTGAGCAGTGAATCAAACCACCAGTAGCCTAAAAAATGCTATGAAGGGAAGAAATTTGACTCACATTGGCCTTGGGAATCAAACATAGTAAATAATAATGAACTTTGAAGCCAGTGTCAGTTTATTAAAAACAACAACTAGTGTATGTGCCCCAGGCATGTAATTGAGGGTAGCCATGTAATGGGTTTACCAGAGTTTAGGAAAATTGCTGCTCCCTTGGAAACGAGTTTTATTAGGCAAGCAGATCAACGAGGCACTAAAATGGGTCTCTCCTTCATGTCTGTGTGGGAATAATCTCACCTGTCGACAGTGTACAGCTCAAATACCTTGACAGAGCTTAGATAAAGTCGCTCCCAGCCAAGCACCACACTGTATCCACACATAATAATAATAGCAGCTAATATTTTTATATCACTCTGTGCTGATCACGTGAGATGCTTCACATTGCACTGTCTCCTCCAATCCTCACAACAATACTGTTATAACATTATCTCCATTTTACACAGAAAGAAACAGCTAAAAATGGTAGAGCCAGAATTTGAACTTAGTCTGTGTCCAGAGTCCATGCTCTTGACCACTATGTTATATTATTCTGATAGTATTTAAATATTATTTTCTAAATTTCTTCTTATGTTTTTATTTCCACCACTAATCCATATGGGGCCATTGTCTCTTTATCTGCTAGTATTATATCTAACAGCTAAGAGAAACTCAATGAACAACAAATGAATGACTGACTTTCTGCTCAGACTCTTCACTCTTCTTGGAACCCTCTCTGCTTTATTATACTGCCAGGCCCCAGCTTACACCGCCCCCTCTACCCAGAAGAATATGTTTAAATCTCATACCCACACTGTGTTCTTCACACAGAAAAAATTCACATAGAAACCAACTAGAATCAGAACGACACAGGACTTCTTATTAATCAGGGTCAGCTAACAACAACGCCAAAATCTCAGTAACTTAATACAATAAAATTACTCACAGTCAGAGGAAGCAGCAGGCAGAGGTCTGCAACCATTTAGACCCTGGGATGCATCTTTCATTTTTTTGCCCAGAGCCAGGTGTAGAACCCACCACCTCCGGTGTATGGGGCCAGCGCCCTACTCCTTGAGCTACAGGTGCTGCCCTGGGACGCATCTTAGCGTTTCACTATCTTCAAGACGTGGCCCCCATGGAAGAGAAGGAGAGAGCCTGGAGAACTGTGTAAACGTGAGAGCATGAACATCACTTTTACCCACATTACTTCAGCCATAACTATGTCTTATAGCCCTGACAAGGAAGAATAAAGTTGTCCTACATACCAAAGAAGAAGATAAAATAAATGTGGTGACCACACACACAGGCAGTCCCCAGGTTATGAATGAAGTAAGTCCTACAGGTTAAGCCTTCAGTTGAATTTGTATGTAGGTTGGAACAGGTGCATTCACCCATTACCCGGAATAGCCTCCATTTGTAAGTGTGAGTTATGTGTAAGTTGGATGTTTGTAACTCAGGGACTGTCTATGTTCTTCCCATTATAGCCTTTTTACAAAAATATAGGGCAATGCCTTCAAAATTCTAATGAAATTAGTTTTTGTCTTCAAATTCTAGAGCCAGCCAAACTTTCAATCAAGCATGAAAATAGAATAAAGAAATAATCAGACATGCCAAGATCTCAAAAACTGGATGCTCCACACACCCTTTTTCAGGAAGCTACCAAATAATGTGAATAAAGGAAGAAGAAAATTTAAATAAAGGAAAGAGTTGAAGAGAAGTCCAGTGATAACAGCTGTGAGGTAGGCTGGACAGCATGAGCAGCAGGTGTCTGACCCTGAAGGCCAGAAAGGGGGAAGGGCTGGTGACCCGCTGTGTCCTCACCTTCCATAATAAGGAGCAATAATGTGTAAGTCTATGAACAGCAGGATAGACATAAGACTGGGGCTGGGGAAGCAAATTACAAGGAAACAACTAAAAAGAGCCAAAAATGTTACATGTTGTGAAATAAAGATGAAAGAAGGGGAAAGAAATTTTTATAGTCTTTTTCTTTATCCTCATCTCAAAAGGTCAAGGAGGGGAAAGGGGGACATGGCAAATGTGCACATATATGACATCTTTTTGGAACCCCAAGCAGAATATTTTCTCCTTCATCTAATTCTTTTTAAAAAATACTTGTCACTGGCTCCACCTTCCTAAAGTTCAAGGCAACTTTATATCAGTAGTAACCACCACATGGATTGGATCTCTTATCCACTGAGCAAAAAAGAAAGAAAGAAAAGTAAAGAAAAAGAAAAAGTATAGTAAGACATTTTATGCAGTTTCCTGAGTCAAGATGCTCTACGTTTTTCTCATCTAGTGGCTTCATAAGAAAAATAAAAGGCACCCAATACATGTTCTCTAGGCCTTTTAGAAAACACAGAGTTGTTCCTTTGGTCACGTATATGTGAATCTACAAGAAAGGTGATATTGTAGACGTCAAGGGAATGGGTACTGTTCAAAAAGGCATGCCACACAAATGTTACCATGGCAAAACTGGGAGAGTCTACAATGTTACCCAGCACGCTGTTGGCATTGTTGTAAACAAACAAGCTAAGGGCAAGATTCTTGCCAAGAGGATTAATGTTCGTATTGAGCACATTAAGCACTCTAAGAGCCGAGGTAGCTTCCAGAAACATGTGAAGGAAAATGATCAGAAAAAGAAGGAAGCCAAAGAGAAAGGTGCCTGGGTTCAACTGAAGCGCCAGCCTGCTCCACCCAGAGAAGCCCACTTTGTGAGAACCAGTGGAACGGAGCCTGAGCTCCTGGAACCCATTCCCTATGAATTCATGGCATAATAAGCATATAACACAGCACACAGGAGTACCAGTGGAACCGTGATAGTAGGTGCTGGAACTTATTTATTCCCCATGAGTTCATGGCACAATAGGTGCACAGCATAGCACAGGATAGCCAATAGACCCCATGTAACAGTGATACGAGGTGCTGGAACCTGTTCCCATGAATTCATGGCATAATAGTCTTGCAACACTTTGTCAGGCGCCTCCCTGAGTTACTGGAACATTTTCCCTATGAATTCATGGCATAATATTAGAAAGAATAGCCTACTACTACTGTAAAAAAAAAAAAAAAAGAACTCATCTTGTGATTTTTTCTTTTTAATTTGGGCAACATGTGTTGCTCGTGGCTCTCCTGCTGCCCTCTATGCTTCTGAAGGTTCACGAGTAGCAGGTCTGCCCTTAATTCTGTAGGTCTACTAGGACATCATTTGCTTGGTCCTAGATAATTGTCCATGTTCATCAAATGTGAAGGCTTCACTGCCTCTTTCAACAACGTTCATCCTGCCGTTATTTATCAAGCATCATTCTAGGGATTTGGGACAGAGGTGTAACACAGATACCACTCAGGAGCTCTTGGTCTGCAGCGGTGTTTTTCAACCTTTTTACCTCACAGCACACTTGAACCTATAGTTAAACTTCCATGGCACACTTAAATTATGTTGATCAAAAAAAGAGTAAAAAGGCCAGGGGCAGTGGCTCACACCTGTAATCCTAGTACTCTGGGAAGCCGAGGCAGGTGGATTGCTTCTGCTCAGGGGTTTGAGAGCAGCCTGAGCAAAAATCGAGACCATCTCTACTAAAAATAGAAAAACTGAGCCTAGAGGATCGCTTGAGCCCTAGTTGGAGTTGTTGTGAGCTATGACGTCACTGCACTTTACCCAGGGTGACAGCTTGAAACGCTGTCTCAAAAAAAAGAAAGTAAAAAAAGGAATATACTTACTGTGCTTTGAATTTCTTTTGAAAATAATTTAATTACTGATCTTTAAAAATTTTCGCTGCACACCTAAGATCCTCTTACGGCACACTGGTTGAAAATCACTGGTCTGGAAGAATAGACTGGGAATAGACCGACGTGTATTATACCGTGATATGGGCTACACGGTGTGTGCACAGGGAGACACAGGGTGACAGTGGTACTGCACCTGGCCTGGAGGAGGGGCAGGAGGCTTTCAGGGATGACGGTAGGTCTGTACTCCAGAGAGAGTTTGGGGCAAGAGAAAACAACGGTCTCAATCTGCATGCAGGGGTGACAGGCACTTGGGATGGGCAAGATCTCCCAGGAAAGATGTGAGGAAGAAAAGGCCCGAATGGAATCAGGACCCCAGTGCGTGGTACCCAGCCAACCTAGGCCCAGTGTTTATCTCCTCCGGGCTCTCACAGCACTTTGACCTAACAACTAGCATTTTTAATTCTATGTGTTTTTTTCCACATTATGCACAATTTAAGGTAGGGACAAAGTCTTACTTGATTCTGTATCCCCAGGATCAAATACACAGTTAAGAATATCTACATGGTAAATACGTGTTTATTAAACAACAGTTGTATATTCATTCAGTTTATTGACAAGTCAAAAACAGCAAGTGTGACATGCTTCAAATTCAGGAAAGTACCAGTTTCTAGCATGTTACTCAACAAGAATCTTTAAGAACACACTTTTTCCCTTTGCCCCTTCTTGCTCTTTACTCACTTTGGGGCAGACATGTGGTTTCTGGATTCTACCATTTTCTTCCTTTCCTCACCATGAAAACAAGAATTGATCCAGTTAATCCTTCTTTGAGCCCCTGACAAGGGGGTGAGATCAGCCTGAGTGAGAATCCCAGTTTGAGGAGAAGAGAGCTCGATTATTCCATCTGAGGCTTTTGTAATCAGACCCTCTCCCTGGGAACAGTTTATTGACATTGGAAATTCATCCTGGTTACAAAGTGCTTTGATTTCAAACAAAACGTCTTCTCCACTGAGATGGCAAGTGGTGTTTTGGTTTTTACAGATTAACTAGGCAAGAGCCGACTTCAGCATCAAAGAGCTGAGATTTTTTCCCTCCTCACTAAGCCACCAACCTACTCAGAAGATAGCGATCTGTGTTTCCATCATGAAATTAGTGAGTCGGAGAGAAGGAGGCAGAAGACCACCACAGCAGCTCTGGCTCCATCTGCCCAAGGACGCTCCGCTCCCGGCCACTGTGACTTGCTGGGTACCTAACAGCAAGCACATGCAGTAAAGGCTTTTGCGCATAGCTGGCTGTAAGAGGCCAGCCGACGTTAATCAAAGAGCAAAACAAAGAAGGTGAGAAAGCCTGAGTCCTGGGATTTGCCATCTGTCAGTACGATGCCACCAAAAGTTGGAGCCCCTGTCAGCGGTCAGGACCGACTCCTACTACATCTGAGAAATCACGGTGACTAAATCAAGTCCAGACTCTCAGCCAGACAGTGAGCACTGGAGGGAAAGTTCTCTCCTCATCCCCAACTCTTAAGACCGGAGACTAAATGTCATGGTGCCATTTTAGACCTAATAACAGAAAAAAATTATAAGTAACATCCAATACTGACAAGAAAGTTATGCAAATAGAGTACAAAATCCTAGAGGCCTTGTAAATTGGTGCAAACCTTTTGGAAAATTCCTTGCCCATATGTCTCAAAACTCAAAGAAAGTTTTCTACTCTCCCATTTCTGGTAATTTATCCTAAAGGAAAAAGATCTAAAATAAAAATACAAGTGACGCAAAATACATTTATTGCAGGATTATTTTACAAAAATAGCAACAGGAAGCATCCTAATCATGCAAGGATAGGAAATTATTAAATTATGTTCCATCCACACAATGGAATTGGTATTTATCAATTACAATAATTATAAAGACTGTGGCATGTGGAAAAGTATTTGACATTAAGTTAAGGGAGAAAATCAGAATGAGAAATTACATATAATAAATGGCATAAAGGCATCTGTTTAACAATTATACAACCCCGTGGGGAAAAAACTGGATCATCACATGAAAGATGATAACTGATTTTTTTTAGGTCGGGTAGATCAAGTTAACCATAAAATTGAATTATACCAAATCTTCAAGGAAAGAAAATTATGACACTATTTAAACAATATCAGAGAAGAAGACATCCCCATTCCTGTTTACAAAGACATTAATGCTAAAAGGAGAATAAGAGGGCTCCAGAAAAGAAAGTTACAATCTTATTTCTCTTATGAGTACGATGTAAAAATGCTAAATAAAATATTAGCACATTGAATTCAGCAACATATTACATGAATAATATAGCATGACCAAGTTAGGCTTATTTTAGAAATGCAAGGATGATTCAGTAAACAGAAAATGTGTTTATGTACTAGTATTCTCCATACTAGTAGATCAAAGGAGGAAAAATACACAATATTATCTCAACAGAGGCTGCAAAAGCATATGATAAAATAAATGCAATCGTTATTTCTGACTGAAAGTAGTATTTAAATTCATACCACAACAGGAACTTTCCCAATATCGTATCTGTGCATGTGTATACATACGTGCATACATGTGTGACTATACCAAATTTTAATTATACAAAACTATAAAAATTCAACAACAGTTAGCTGGTCCAATGAATCCTATGGAGTGTAAACAGCCACAAGGACCACTCAAAGGCTCGTGGTAGACCCTGCTATCATATCAGAGTGCCCTGATCTGCCCAGGTTTTATCTTCAGGTCCAAGTTACTTTCTTTCTGTACTCATTAGGATGTTTTGGGCTACAAAGAACTCACATTCTCTATATTTTCCAGCAGCTTCTCCCCACACAAACAGATGATTCCTGTTTTCCACCCTGGCCTCTAGGGACCCACATCTCCCCACCTGGGCTTCCCTCTTACCTCCAGTCCAGTGTAAAAACACCAACATATTCCCGCCGTGGGACCTCTTCATTTCTTTTCCCTGTCCTAAAGATTCTGCCTTCAGATGTTTCCACGGCACACTCTACTCTGCATCCACGACCACACTGTCTCAAACAGCTCCCCTCGCACAACACTCCCCAGCTCCCTGCTTTGCTGCCCCACATCACACTGCTCCTTTATCTGGGTGTGGGAGTACGTTTCCCGAGGACAGACACTCTGACCAGTGTCCAGTCCCTAGGGCAGCACCCAGCTCACGGTAGACATGTGCTAATTACGTTAAGGGAACAACAGAAAGCCTGGCTCATATCCATTTAGACATTAGGAAGTTTACTATTTCACAAAGCAAAAATCCCAGCTGTAGTCCAGGAGACAGTGTTTGTCTCTTTTTCTCTGGGATTCTCTCTGTGCATCCATATTTATCAGGTCAGCTCTGTCCTCATATGATCACAAATGGCCGAGCAGCAACTACAGCGAGGTGCATTCTCGTCCACGTCCAGGGAGAGGGAGCAAGAACCGCCCCATACCCTGCAGCAAAAGTCCCACCCTTCAGTTACTCCCTTCCGTCTGATTGGCTCCCTTAGTTCCTGTGCCTGCCCCTGAGCCAATCGCTGTCAAGCAGGAAGGAATCCTGCTATTGATCACGTGACTCAGGCTCTGTCCCTGGACGGCGGATGGCTGCCTCCCTGCCCACAGGGGTTGTGTGGCTTGAAAAGAAGACATGCTGTGTAAATCATTTAAAGAGGTTTAATCTAAGCCAGATTTGAGGACCACAACCCTAAGCCACAGCCAAGAAGCCTTGAGCAAGAGAACTTGCAGTGGTGGGGTTACATTTGGTTTTACATATTTTAGGGAGACAGGAATTACAGGTGAAGTCATAAATCATTAAGTGGAAGACATTTGTTGTTGGTTTGGCAAAAAACAAAAAACAAAGTGGGGCATCTAGAAGCAGGAGATTACAGGTTATGGGTGGGTTTAAAGATTCTTCAGCCGACAGTTGGCTGAAAGAGGTAGGGTTTGTCTAAAAGACCAGGAGTCAGTGACAGGGGAAGCTTCAGACGAAGTAGTGGACAGACCAAGTGGCTTGTCATGTATATTGAGGACTTCAGGTAGGTCTTGCCATAAGGACAACTTTAAGAAGGGGAAGGGGCACATGAAACACGCCTGACCTCCTTTCTCACAGCTACCAACTCAGTTTTAGGGATCCTTTTGGCCCAGAGGTTCCAGTCAGTCAGTGGCTGAGGGGAGAGGGAAGCCGTAAGATTTTATTTTAGTTCATAGCTGCATGAGGAAGAGTGAGTGGTAGATAGGTTGACTTCTCAGTGAGGCATGCCCCACCTCAATCCCGGGGTATCCATGGGGACGCCCCCAGACTGAGCCTGGAGGTGCCAGGACAGGCTGGACTAGGCTACGCTTTCCAGAGTCAACAGGTGGGAGGGGTTAAGCTCTTTGAACTTTATTTTTTTTTTATTAAATTATAGCTGTGTATATTAATGCAATCATGGGGTACAATGTGCTGGTTTCATTTGATATGTAGTTAGATTAGGAAACTTGGTTTACTTGCCCTGCAGGTGATGCAGGACATTTGGCGCCCGGACCAGCTCAGCAGCTCAGCGGAGCTGGCGGACCTGCCGCCTCCACCTTGGGGGTGTCGGTGCGATGGCAGCGCGGGCTGAGGAACCAGCAGGCTGTATGATAGGCAAGGAGGGGGACCTCCAACCCCCCACCGGAGGCTCCAATAGCCAAAAAGGCTGGACAACTACCGAGGAGACACCTGCACCTTGGTGTCTCCTTCAGTTTA
>CAUYRH010075428.1:0-27425 GCA_963574655.1 Perodicticus potto | reverse complement strand
GTCTGTCCATGTGCATGTACGGAGAACTATCTTAGGTGCTTAAGAGACAATGATGAATAAAAGCACTTTGGGGGTTAGAGTGAAAAAGCCCATTAGAAATCATTGTAGTACAATAACTGGGTTTTAGCCTTCATATGAAGGGCTTGTTATTTTTGTTGAGAAAGTATCTTACAGGATATGAGAAGTTCTGTTTTATTTATCTGCCACTAGAGGACAGCAACATCCCTATTGTCTTTTTGAGGGCTGGGAACTGCCATCCGGAGTCCACCTGGGCAGGTCTTCCACTGATGCTTTGCCCTCCAGTTCCAAAATGGAGAATTGGGTGGATGGCAATTTGAGGATTGTTTAAGGATGGGACGGGGAGAGGGAGAATGCATCTTATCTATTGGCAAATATGTACTTTTTGTTTAAAGGTTTGAGGTGAGAGGAAGATGAACGTACACACTTAACCCACCTGCTTGAGTAAATCTCAACATAATTTTAAAAATAAATGTTTTGGGCTTTTTTTTTCCTTTTTATGTCCTTATTGGCAAAAGTAGCTAGAATCTGTTTGTCTTTTTTGCTTGTTAAGGATTCATCAAGGTAGAATAAAGTGCCTTTTCCCTTGGCCACGTCCCTTACTCACTCTAACCTGGGAGGAGCGATAGGATTTCTAATTGTGTAGCTCTCCCAGCCCTACCTTCTGCAGCCAGTGTTGTTGATTTCAGTGATTTTTAGACCCCAAGGGACAATGAGTTAGATGTTTGAGAACAGGAGATAAAGGCTGGGACTCAGCTGAAGGAACAGCTGCCTGACTCCGGAGAGGAGATTTTCTCAAACTTGGGCAGTTTGGCCTGAATTGTTCATCTTTAGGATGGCAAATGTGATTTAATTTCTTACGTGCAGGCCAATTAAGATTTGTCACTTTGAAATATAATGAACATTTGGAGGGTTCTTCATCTACAAAATCATAACAAAATCCAAAAATATATCAATTTTTCTACTTGCTGGAGACTTTCAAATGTCAACCCCTTCTTACATGAAGGAAAAATTTAATTTAAATGTCTTCCAGAGTCTCCCAAAGTAAATTTAAGAAATACCTTGTAACCTGTATCTTAAGTCTGAGTGCTCAGTCGTATCTTCCACATTTATAAAATCCATCTAGCATTTTTGCCAATGTAGAACAAACATGCAGACATGAATATAGACTTAGTTATGTTTATATATAGTTTCACATAGCATTCATGAATGTTGCTGAAATAGCAGCTGAGTAAACATTTTTGCAATTTAACAAATGCATTATTACATGTGTTGATATGTTTTAAATAACTCATTATTATATGGTACATGAAGTGGTTTTAATTATATTTGTTATTCTGAATAGAACTATTTTGAACAGCTTTGTATAAATTACCTGTTTCCAGTTGATTGGAACTTCCCCTCCCTGCCAATGAAATTCTGGTTCTAGGGAGAAAAATGAACTTAAAAATTTATTATATATATCAAGAGATTGTAGGCTGAACTGTGAAATGTTATTTCATAGGCTTGTTAGTACATTTTAAAATTTTCATCTGTATCTTTGTTAATTTAATAGAAATAATGATTTAGTTATCCTTTCTCTCTTTTTTTGGAGACGGGACAGAGTCTTACTCTGTCACCCTGAGTAGAGTGTCATGGTATCATAGCTCATAGCAATCTGAATTTCTTGGGCTCAAGCGATCCTTTTGCCTCAGCCTCCTCAGTAACTGGGACTGCAGGCACCTGCCATGATGCTTAGCTAATTTTCCTATTTTTTAAGTAGAGACAGAGTCTCACTCTTTCTCAGGCTTGTCTAGAATTCCTGAGCTCAAACAGTCCTCCCATTTCAGACATTCCCTCCCAGAGTGATGGGATTACAGGCATGAGCCACAATGCCCAGCTCCTTTCTCATTTAAATAATTATTTTAGAAGATGTGAAGTTACTGCATTTCTTTCATTGTAGTAAAATCTGGAATATATAAAAGCATTTCTTCTTATACATTTCTGGATAGTCATTTTTAACAATTAATATTTTTACCATTGAAATACAATAGATAGTTTAAAAGGTCAAATTGCTACACTTAAGTTGAGAAAACAGCAGTCCCTTTACAGCGTCCTCACAAGCCAAAGTCCTATTCCACAGAGGTGACCCTGTCAGTTTCCCTTGTTTCTTCTGCCATGTGTCCAAATAAAGCACTCACATCATGTTTATCTGCATATTTTCAAGTATTGTACTTATTTCATGTTTATCTGTTATTTCTCGATATTCTTACTTTAGACATAATCTATTGATTTCCTGACACGGAAGATGCAGATTTTGTTCTTTTACACTATCCACAAGGTTCTCAATTCCCTTCTACCCACACTCCTTACGTTTTTTTATATCCAATTAACAGGATATTATAAGGATATATGGGATATGAACCCATTTATGGTACTTAGTCTTTTGAGTTAACTCTTTGTTGAGGAGATTACACTCACCTTCCTGCTGACCCACTTCTAATCTCTGGCCTTTCTTAACCTACCTGCCTTCTGCATCCTCCAACCTGCTCTGGCCTTCTCTGTGTGGGTCATGAATTCCAGGCAAGTCCTATCCTGGTGCCACCCACCTCTTGAGTAGTGACACGAGCTTTTATTACAGACGTAAAATATGTGTTTAACAAAATTTCAGCTCAAGAATTTTAAGATGGTGGTGGTAATTATGATATTTTAACAATAAATGGCTGACATTAGCAAAGAGCCCTTCTAGTGTATCAGTTCAGAGAAGCTTTATAGGTGGACAGATTTGGGTTCAAATCCCAACACTGCCATTTAGGAATTGAGCAAACTTTGGTCATTTCATAGCTCATTTGCTTTACAGTTCCAATTACCTATTGAAAGAAAAAAAAATACCTCAAAACTTAGTTTTAAAATAGCTCCCCCTATACCTGCCAGCCAACGTAAATGATTTGTGAGTCAGCAATTTGGGAGGAGTTTGGCTGGACGGTTCCTCTCTGATCCGTGGCATCACTGGAGCAGCTGTTAGGGGATCCACCTTCAAGACGGCTTCTTGAGTTCCTCATCTTATGCTGCTTCGGGGCCTGCCTCTATCCGTGGAGGCAGAGTTTGTTCTCTCACTGCCTTCATGGTTTCCCAAGGAGCTCAAATTCTCACAGCATGGCCGATTCAAGGTACACAGATATTTCATTTAGCTTCTAACATGTCCCAGAACGATTGTTCCAAGAGCAAGCCTTCCAATGCAAGCATTCCAAGATATCTAGGCATTCCCAGAACTTCACGGTCACCACAGTCACAGGTGCAGCCCAGATACAGCAGGGGCAGAAGGAATGGACACCACTTCTTTATGAGGAATGGCATGAGTGCGTGTGATGGTGGCCGTCGTAGAGCCAGGTGCCTGCCTGCACATAGCTATCTGACCTAAAATCGTGGTAATAATTGTAATATTTCTCTCATAGGCATGATGGCAGGATTAAATAAGATACTGTATATGAAAGACTGAGTATTAGCCATATAGTTAATAAGCATATTACTTGCCTAGAAAGCAGATTTATAACATTTGTAAAAACTCTACTAATTATGTCTTAATTTTCTACCAATTTCATGTATTTTTTATTTTGTATATACTTAAAAAGCCTCAAATATAATCATGATGCAAAATTGTTAGACATAGAATAATTTTACTCTTAATTCTACTATTACTGTTATAATTTTGCTATGTTCATTTTTCCTGTCTTTGCTTTCATGTTGTTATAATTTTAGTGTATGGGCAGTGTTTTATCTTACTTTTTCCATTTTCATTATGCCATGAACTTTCCCCAATGCAATGATATAGTTTTCAAAACCGTCATTTTAAATGTTCTTATAACAGTACATTGAATTGATGTATTGGAGTTTGCCTAACCATTTTTTTCTGAATTGTGAATGTAAATGTCTTCTCTTGCTACTGATTTATTTTATATCAGGTAATTATATTTGCTAAAATTTAAAGTCCAACTATAATAATCACCTGGTGGCGACCTAAACTCATTGTGGTCAATTCTATTTTATACTCAGTGGCTCAATTATCTTTAACGTTTTACTTCCTTTAGTTTTTGCCTGAGCCAACTAATCTCACTACTGACTCAACTGTTACATTTACTAATTATCTTCAGTCTTTCCTGCTAATTCTTTCCTTTCCCCTTTCTTTTTCTCTCTCCATCACTTCCTTTTTTCTACAAGTATTTCTGGACCTCCTCTCTTATGCCAAGTCTTTTATGCACAGGAAATAAAGTAATGAACAAGACAGTTTCCCAGTCTCCAAGGAGTTTATATTCTAATAGGTGAAGACAGGTCACACACACTCAAACAAAATAAGAAAAATATTAGATATGACCGATGCTGTATAGAGGAGTTAAAGTGAAATAATGTGTGTGTTATAAAGTGTCTGATTGCCATTGAAGAAACTGAAAAAAGACAGAGTCTACCAGGTTTCACTACTACAAAGTTGTTATACTATATATACTATACTTCTAACTAACAAATTATTTGTGGGAAGGTACTTTGACATTATGTAAACATTCTATTTCTCATCATACCCACATGCACTAGTTTTAGTATTATCAATGATTTTTTTTAATTCTATCATTCTTTCTATATGTATTAGGTGACATTATGATTTAAGGAAAAACTTTGTCTTCTCCTCCAATTATTTGTTCATATTACTTTCATCAGTGTGGATTCATAGATTCTTGTATTTATTCAGTGGTTCATGTCATTACTGTTATTTAGTTTGATGATCAAGTCGTCCCAGCTTTGGCCAGAGGAGCCCTTTTTACTAGGTTGTCATGTCTTGGTGTTTTTGTGTCATTCTTTGGGCACTTCCTTGCTTTGTGGCACATTAAGGTGTGCCAGGTTCATTTTTTATATGTATTTCTACTTTTTTCCATTCTTTTGAACTTCTCATATTCTTGAAATAGCTAGATAATTTAGGAGATTATTGCCATATTTCATGCAAAAGGTGATAAAAACCTGAACTGGAGTACTGATAATAGGATTATGAAGTTAAGATCTTCAAGGCTTGGCTGATGACATAAATGGGTAAGAAATAAATTTAGGTTTATTTCAAGTTCATGACCTTTGGTGTCATGTTCATGGCATGGTGATGACGTTAATAGAATTTAGACATACAGAGAGCAGAGAAGCTGTGCTGAAGGTTGGAACATGAGAGGAGTTGTAGAGTTTCCATTTTAAACATGTTGAATGTGATAGGGGTATGTCTTGCAGGCATTTGGAAATAGAAGTATGATATTTAATTGGAAGGTCAGATATGGGGATATCATTTAGGAGTCATCAGAATCTGGGTTTGGTTAAGCAATGACCATGACTGTTGTCATCGAGAAGATAGTAAGAGAGAATATTGGCATTATTGTACACAGCTATGGTTTCATAAAAAAAAAGAGAGAGAATATTGGGTCAAGGCTGGAACCCTAGAATATGTCACCTTTGAAGGGAGAGGACACTATTATTTAACAAAGTTAGTTCCACTTTCTAGCCTTTAGGAATGAGGAAAACCTTACCAAAGATGACAGAGTTGTACAGATATGAACTGATCTGAATCAGATTCACATTGCTAACATTAATATCTCAAGAACAAAAGTTCAGTCTAAGTTATATAACCGCAAAACAATGACAAAAAAGTAGTAATATACTTGGAAAACATATGGCAAGGATGTGTAGAAATTTGAAGAAATGAGGGCAGAACAAGGTAGAGCAGGGTTGTCAGCTCTGATGGCTCTCTAGATACTGAAGGCTGAAACTCTGCCATGTCAATCCCATGAGCATGAGTCAGTCATAGGGAGAGACAGCCTAATGCAGAACCACACCTACAGAGGCTGTCTCACAAACCAGCCCAACTCTTTCTTTGTCCATAGTTAGAAACTACAGACTCTGTGCTCATGAGACAGCTATACTTCCTTCTTTCCCTGTAGGCACATTGTCCAAGAAGCCAAATGATAATAGAAGAGTGATCATTGAGCTATTCTAATCATACCACATGTTTACGTACACTCTTAGTGGCAGGTACTATGCTAACTGAGCACTTTACGTGTATTATCTTGTCTTCATAACAACTCCTGAACCATGTACCAATTCTATTGTATTTCTCCAGATGAGGAGGCTAAGGCTTATGACTTATCCAAAGTCACATTAGCAAGAATGAAACAGAGGTACGATTTGAACTCATGTCTGTCTAATTCCAAAGTCTAGACTCATAACTACTAAGCCCCCATGGAATGTGAGTGAGGGAATTAATTCAAATTCCAATTTGAGTTTGATTGAAGTTTCAATAGCATCTGGCTATCTCTGTGATGAAAATGAATATGTCAGATTCACTATAAAAACCATGCTCCCCCTCTTCCTGTTATTCCTCTGAGCATCATAGACTCTGTTCTTCACCTCTGTGGATACCTTCAGTTCAGTTCCTGCTGGTCTTGGGGCCATTCTTTCTCTTCTAGGTGACTTTGGAATACAGGTTCTGAGGCATTGGTTTTATGAAATGCCTTTCATTTCCAAGAACTTCCCACTGTGACCCTCCAACGCGAAATATGTCTTAATTACCTGGTAAAACTCTTAGGAGTGAGAAGGAACACTAAGAAAGGGACTTCAAGGGAGTGGGAGGAAAACCTGGCTTGCTGAACCAGGAAGTCTGGAAGACTCTTGAGAATGTGGGTTTGAATAGCTCAGACCAGTAGAAAGAGGCCATCAATGACCAATAGAAAAGGATAATACTGCCAGGAGGTGCAGAGAGGCCAATGGAAGGCTTGCAACCAATTTCAGTACCCCTGCAGGCCTTTGCACTAGGTCTCTCTCACCTTGTCCCCTCCGTGAGAGGGACACACTTCCAGCTCTCTTTGGAAGTGCTCTCAACTTTAGCCTTTTAAAATAAAATCTCTCTTTGTTACACTGAAACTTGTGCAGGTTACTTTTGATTTCTATCGATACTGCCTGTGCTGCTCCAATTTTATTTTCAGTTTCCACTCACTTTTGCTTTTCGACCACTGTGCCTCAGTTGAACTTTATAGCTTAGCCGAATAATTGAGTAATTGAATCAGGTCAGCTGGGTTCAGGGAACTGAGACCCCTGACCCTCCAGAAGAAGGACAGACCCAAGTGCCCTCTCTGGGGAGGTCTGCTGTGCTGGAGATGTAGCACCTGCCCCAGGAGCTGAGACTTGGTTTCCTTCATACCAGTGACCGAATCCAAATACTAACCGGACTTATGAATATAAGCAAGGAAAGTGATTTTTTTTTGTTTTTTTGGCTAAAAGGACTAAAAATATTAAACAGCCTTGTAAATTGAAGCAAGAAAAATGATTTTCTCTGGCCAGAAGGATGAAGGGGTTGAAAATAAGTAGAAATGCAGATAGAAAAATGCTTAAGACTGTTTGAATATCATTTCGTAAGCCGTGTAATTAACCAGCAGATTTTAAAATATTACAATTGTTACTTCTATTATGTTCTATTACATACTTTTTTTCCCATTGTGATTTTTCTCTTTTTACTTTTTTATCTCAACAGGATGTGAATGGCTGACAAAACTTGACTTGACGATAAATTTTATTGGAGAGCTGAGCAGTGTTAAGACCCTACAGCACAATATCCATCTGAAAGAGCTCTTTCTCATGGGTAACCCATGTGCAGACTTTGATGGCTACAGGCAATTTGTGGTGGCAACTCTTCAACAATTAAAAGTAAGCTTATTTTAATGAAGCAGAAAACACAGAAAAATGAGAATGAGAAACTATAATAATTCCTGAGTTTTTCACAGGGTTTTCATAAAATGTGTTGCCTTCAGAGAGTGGAATATTTCAGAGAATCAAAACTAATTCTGTGGCCTTTTAAACCTTTAACATTGTTTGAATAGCTTTACTAAATCTTTGAAAAATAAATTGTATATTTTCTGCCTTTCTAATTCTAAACACACAAAACTTAATTCAACTATTTCTTGATGAGTTCAGTTCATCCTTATGAAGAGTATTCATCATTTCTAATTATAATTCATCATTACTAATAATAAACCAAAAGTATAAGGTTTTACAGGTAGCTCCAGCAACATATCTGTACCTTTGTATGTAGTCTTAAACTACTGTGTTTTTATAATTATTGCTTTTTATCATTGCTTTTTCTTAATTCATTTTCTGTGGCAGTGGGCCCCTTTAGTGTGCATCAGAATACTTGGAAGGTTTTGTAAGCACAAATTGCTGTGTTCCATCCCCAGAGTCTCTGGGTCACATATGACAGGGAGAAAGTTCTTCAACTCCATCCAGGTTAATACAAAGATGCAGTCTCCATCTTTCTTTATGGCTGAATAGAATTCCATGGTATGCATATACCACAGTTTATTAATCCATTCATGGGTTGATGGGCACTTGGGTTGATCCCACATCTTGGCGGTTGTAAACTGAGCTGTAATAAGCATTCTAATGCAAGTGCCCTTATGGTAAAATGATTTTTTTTCTGGATAGATATCTAGTAATGAGGTTGCAAAATCAAATGGAAGGTCTACTTTTAGCTCTTTGATGATTCTCCATACTTCTTTCCAAAGAAACCGTATCAGTTTGTAATCCAACCAACAACATAAAAGCGTTGCCTTCTTGTTGTACCCAGGCCGGCATCTGCAGCTCCGGGACTCTGTGATGGGGGCTCTTCTCACTGGGGTTAGGTGATATCATGGGGTGGTTTTGATTTGCAATTCTCTGATGATTAGGGATGATGAACATGTTTTCATGTGTTTGTTTGGTCCAATTCATCTGTCTTTTTCAGACAACGTTCTGTTTGTGTCTCTTGCCCACCAATTCTTGAACTGCTGACAGTCACTTTGTTTCAAGTATTCTTTTGCCTTTATAAACCAAGTTTTACTATCATTTTATATATTTCCTAAAATATTGGTATTTTATGAAATTTATCCTTGGATATGGAATTGATGCATCATGAAGTATTAATATTTTTAATTTTAAAATGTGTTGCTGGATGACTTCCAAGAAGTTTAGTCCTGTAGTTGTCACCGAGCAATTTTGAGCACCTTTTCCATTTTATCTCCAGAAGCAACAGAGATTGTACTTTTTGCCAATATAATCTCTATACAATAATATCTCATTGTTACTTTAATTTCAAATTCCTGTATATCATCAATGAATTTGAACATATTTGTAACAAGCATTTTCTTAGTTCTCAGAGAACACTTGTTAATTGGACTTCTACATTCTCTGTAGTTGCGAGATTGCTGACTGCTGGATTAATGGAAGATGTTTATAATAATTCAAAATTTCTTACATTAAGAGAATGAGTGACTCAGATAATAGGATCTAAAATAAATGATAAATTATCTACAGCATTACCCAGACTGCTCATCACTGTAAAGTAACTTCCTAGAAAATGAACTGATGAGAACTAGAATATCATAGAAATAGATCCTGTGTTGCAACACTGGAAGACATTGCCCTGGAAGGGTTAATGGTCAGGAAGGCCTGGTTGCCACAGCTGGGGCATGTCAGGGCTGCTGCGGCCTGCAGGCCGGAGGTATGAGAGCCATCACATGAGTGCCAGGTACTTAGTGCATGGTGTCTGTAATCCTTCCAGAGCCGGGCAGGGAGAAAATTAGGTGCACTCAGAGATGAGGACGACAGGACTCAGAGAACCGATACTCCTTGTTTAAGCTGACGGTTCTGACAAGTGGCACAGGTGGGATTTGGACCGTGAAGACCCTACCATTCACAGTATAACCACACTACACACTATAACCACACTTACTGCCTTTCTCTAGGTCAGTCTACAAGCTTTGGGTCAAGTCTTTCTTTTCAGACAACATACAATAGCCTCTTTATGAAAATTGTCATTCTTTTTTTTGAAAAATTTTACTTAAGAACAAAGAAAGTTTAGGGCACTTCCAAAGAGAGTTGGAAGTGGATCTCTCTCATGAAAGAGAAGAGGTGAGAGAAATCAAAATTGACATTTGTAATTGTGTTTACTAGTATTTAAAAATAAGTTGATAAACTTTACACTCTTAATAGCTTATGATCTGCTTAAAAAGGAATTGATAAACTTTATACTCATAATAGCTTATGATCTGCTTAAAAAGGAATACCTAATGTTGCTCATTTATAATGGGATAATTCTATTTAAAGGAATCCTGCAAGGTCTGTGACACACCTTAGTTTCTCTCTTTCTTCTTTGCTGCAGCACATGCACAATTGTTATCAGTAATTGTGGACACTCTACTGTTGTAAAAATATCAGGTGAAGAAAGATAAAGAAAGGCTTAGCTTAAAACTTATTCTCTGTCTTTTAGGCCTTCTAAACTCAGATGTGATTTGGGCTTGAAGGAAATGAGGGCCAATTTCAAGACTACCTACAGAAATTATCAGATAATTTGAAGTCCCTAAAATAGGGACAGTCCAAAATTTGCCATCAGTTACCAACATGAGATCTTGTGGCTCATGTCAGTAAGGTGGCAGAGTCTTAGTCTTTTAGAAACAATATGTCTAATCAGTTAATATTTACTTAAACCAAATGTATATATTAATATACATATTAAATCAATCAACATATCAATCAGTGCACTCCAAATTCAAGCAAGAAATTATCACCTTGCTTTCCAACATTCATCAAAATTCTGGTTGAAAGAAATTATATTTATCCTAAATTTTCCAAAATATTATAATTATGATAGTTATATATGCATATTAACATACATATAGAATTTTCTGAATTATAATTATGTATAGTTATATTTATATTAATGTGTATATAGTTATAAAAATAATACTATGTAAAATAATATATAAAATATATATTATGAATATGTCATTCATTCATATATGTATACATAATAT
The DNA here is from genome assembly GCA_963574655.1 of Perodicticus potto. Classification (NCBI taxonomy): domain Eukaryota; kingdom Metazoa; phylum Chordata; class Mammalia; order Primates; family Lorisidae; genus Perodicticus; species Perodicticus potto. Next base: position 16,563 of record CAUYRH010075428.1, on the reverse strand, counting down.
AATTATTATGTAATATAATATATACATGTTTTTATATAGATAAATATGCTTATGTAATAAATAAATTTTATTTATTCAGAATTTTCCAAATGGATTAGATGCCGGCCCTATATTAAACTGGGTTAATTTAAGTGTATGTACTGCAGTTGCTCATCACCTTAGTAATTTATTGAATTACTTAGTAATTACTCACTAAGTTCATTTCTTAATATCTCTTGTACCTAGTAATTTATTGAAATAGGTTTGTTGAGTTGGGATTTTATCTGTATGTCCTCACTTTTTCATTGATGGCTACTACAAGAAACAGCCTTATAAAGCCTTTTACTCTTTGGCTATGTTTCTACAGAAATAATGCACAACATCATTCAGGATCTCCATTATTAAACTCTACTGTAGAAATGTGTTTTAGGGCTGCACCTGTGGCTCAAAGGAGTAGAGCGCTGGCCCCATATACCAGAGGTGGTAGGTTCAAATCCAACCCTGGACAAAAAACTGCAAAAAATACTAAATGTTAGACCTGTGGCCCCCAACCCCTGGGCCACAGATTGGACCAGTATCTGTGCATGGCCTGTTAAGAAGCAGGCCACACTGCAGGAGGTGAGCGGTGGGCAAGGGAACACAGCGTCGTCTGTATTTACAGCTGCCCCCCCACTGCTCACATCACTTGCTGAGCCCCCCTCCTGTCACATGAGCAGCAGCATTAAGGTTCTTATGGGAGGGCAAACCCTACTGTGAACTGTGTGTGTGAGAGAATCTAGATTGTGCACTCCTTATGAGAATCTAATCCTCCCTTCCATGGAAAAATTGTCTTTTGTGAAACTCGTTCAGAGTGCCAAAAGACTGGGGACCCCCGCCTGAGAAGAAAGACAGAAGCTAGCATAGTTTTTCATTAAAGACTTTGAAAATTGTGAAACTGATTATGTTTTTCTATTTGGCTTTGGTTACTATGAAGCTTAGAGTTGAATCTACAGCTTATCTATAGCAGCCATATGAGTTCTTGTGACTAAACCCTTCAAACTTTTATTCCCAAATCTCCATAGTATAATTTTGACTCATAACTGATCCTGATAGTTTTTAAATTTATATTTTACTAAAGTTTTGTATGTATTTTTCCCTTTTATATATTTCCTACTGCTGCTATGGCACATAAATTAGCAGAAACTTAGTGGCTTAAACACAATACAAATTTATTATCTTATAGTTCTGGAGGTCAGAAATGGTCTCACTGCACTAATGTCAAGTTCTTGGCGAGGGAGGCTATTCCCTCTGGAGGCTCCAGGGGAGAATCCCTTTCTTTGGCTCGTTCACCTTCTAGGGGCCTGTGTTTCTGAGTTCAAGTTCTCTTCCTCCATCTTCAAAGCCAGTAGTGTGGCATGACCATCGCTCTCCACGACTCTGGTGCTGTCACTTCTGCCTGCCTCTCTTACTTTCAAGGACCTCTGTGGTCCTGATTAGGATTACCCTGATCATCCAAGATCCTTCTTTAATCACATGTGTTAAGTCTGTTTTGCCATGTAAGGAGATTAGAACATGGACATTGTTGAAGAGCCATTGTCTGCCAACCATACCTTCCTAAGTACTGACCTCATTTTCTAGAATGAGTCTAGATAGATAGGTATCTTTAAACTGTTAGCGTTGACATTTCAGATTTCAGTTGATGTTTTTATTTTAATATTTTACTCTGGAAAATCTTTTTTTTTTTTTTGTAGAGACAGAGTCTCACTTTATCGCCCTCGGTAGAGTGCCATGGCGTCACACAGTTCACAGCAACCTCCAACTCCTGGGCTTAGGTGATTCTGTTGCCTCAGCCTCCCGAGTAGCTGGGACTACAGGCACCTGCCACAACGCTCGGCTATTTTTCTGTTTTGCAGTTTGGCCGAGGCTGGGTTTGAACCTGCCACCTTCCGTGTATGGGGCCGGTGCCCTACTCAATGAGCCACAGGAGCCTCCCCGACTCTGGAAAATTTTTATAAAAATATCAGATCAATGTTATTACAATTAATGACATACTCTGTTCCTCTTGTTGTCTAGGGTGGAACGTAGGCTCATTTGCATTAGAGCCCAGTTGTGTGTAATATTCAAGGGTCTTTTTTGTAGAGAACATTTGGGAAGTGTCACTGTTATACTTTGGAGCTATGGTTTGACCGAAGCATTGAAATTCTTGGTATTGTGAACAGTTATAAAATTAATATAAAATATTTTGAGAGCTTGGCATTAATGACTGGTTTTGACAGAAAACCTACTTGTTATTACTACCAGTAAATATACCTTGTAAACTTTGTTAATTATATGAAATATACATGGATTTCAATCAATATTTCTGATACTTCCCTTTAGTTACTTAAAAAAAATCTTCATTGCTATAGCACACTATTGTTTCTAAATTAAAAAAATCCTAATCAAAACTAACCCGGGACTGATTCACAGTCATTCAATTATAATTGAAAACTTATACTATATTTTTTGTTTTTTATTTAAGTGGTTGGATGGTAAAGAAATCGAGCGTTCAGAAAGGATTCAGGCATTGCAGAACTATCCAGTAATTAAACAACAAATCAGAGAGCAGGAAAAAGCTTACTGCCTCAAACGAACCAAAGAGAAAGAAGAGGCTCAGAGGAAACTTCAAGAAGAGCACAGAAGTGAAGTCAAGAAGAAGAGAAGTAACCCAGGCTTTGATGGACGTTGGTACACAGACATCAATGCTACGCTGTACGTAAATTTATTAGAGTTTACTTTCTGTAATACTTAACTTTTGTTAAACACAGCAAACTATGTTCTTTTCCCAAAGTGTTCACAGTATCACCAAAATTCAGGAAGGATAATTGAAAGAGTAAAATATGATGTGAATTTTGGAAGAAAGGATATGAACATTCCATTATAACATTCTGTGAGGCTTTCTTGTTTTAGGAAAAAAAAAATGCCTTTCCAGACTTGAAGTTTAATTTGCATCTACAATTATTCTCAGAGAAATCTCCATAAAAGATGTACAGAAAAGATGAATTAACAGGTGTACTTTGATTTATTAAGCAGGAATATTTTAGAAACATTAAATGCAAATCACATTATTACAAACTGTATAATTCTAATTGTACCATAAAACATTCAATTTTGTGAATTGTAAGCTGAATATATTTTTAATGTGATTAATAACTCTCTAATTTGTCTTTGTTACAATTCTGAATTTTTCACGCTTGTTTATTTATACACCTACATAGTGAACTGCAACTATAGTCAGTTGATTTGATTTCATGCAGTGAAAGCTTTAAATATTTAGGTAACAGAATCTCTTCAACTTGAGAAAATATAATTATCAAATATTTCAGACATACATAAATGTTTAAAAATGGTTAAATAGACAGCTGTAGTTCCACTACCCAGATTTAATAAGTGACGATAGTTTGTATGTTTGCTTTGGATCTTTTTTTCTACCTAAGAAATAAAACATCATCTGGATAGTAGAAGACCCTTAGAACTTCTCCTTCATCCCTTTACTCTCTGAGGTCTGCTGTCCTCTTATTGGGTATATGTCACTCCCATCTATATTTTTAATGTCTTTACTTCACTGAGGCTTGTGTGTCTGTTTAGCATGAATGATGGCTTTTTATTCAACATTATGCTTTTGAGATTTATGCATATGGAGACATGTAAAATGAATTCATTCATTTTAACTATGGAATAACACTCTGTTGGATGAATAAACTACAATTTAACTCAGAAGTAATATTTAAAATATTTAACACTCAGTGATTCATTGGCCTTGACCAATCAGAATATGGTTGGCCCTAACACTGGGTGCTGGCTGATGAGCCTTGCCCTCTTTGGATGGCCATTTACATTGATTTCTCTGTTTCATTTTCTCAAACAATGTTACAGCATCTCTGTGTGTAGGTATGAAAGTTTCTTTAGGATATTTGGCAGTGACATTACTACATCATCAATATGATGTCTTTTCAACTTTATATTTTTTGCCGAATTGTTTTCTAAGGTAGTTTTATTAATTTATACTCCTGTATTAACAGTATAGGAGAGTTCTCAATCTTGGGGAACACTAGATAACCTGATAGTTTAAAAAATTGGCCCATCAAGTTTGGTGTTAAGTAGCATCTAATTTTTAAAATTAATTTGCATTTCTGTAATTACTAGTGAATTTGAATATCTTAAATATCTTCTTGTATGTTTATTGGTTATCCAGATTTCTTCCATTCAGTTCCTCTGCTTAAATCAATTATGAATTCTTTTCTTATCAATGTATACTTCCTTTATAGTCTGGATACAAACTCTTTGGTGGTTATGTGCTTTGCAAGTATCTTCTTTCAATCTGTGACTTGTCTTTAATTATAAGTGCTTCTGTTTTTATGAAATTTAAAAATATAATGTAATTAAACTTATTTGTACATTTATGTCTTTTTTATTAAATTCCTTATTACCCAAGGTCATTTTTGTTTATATCTGTCTATTTGTAATTAACCTATGTCTAGAGGATAGGGTATGGTACTGTTTTCCGTAGGGGTAGCTAATTATCTTCATGCCATTTATTAAGGTGTTATTCTTTTCCTACTGATCTGAATTGCTACCCCTACCATATACTTTCTAATCATATATTCATGAGTTCATTTCTGAGTTTCCTAGACTGTTCCACAGGACCACCTCTACCTGCTTTTAATTTCTATAAATTTATATCAAATCTTAATATTTGATATTCTAATTTTTCAAAATTATCATGATTATTCTTACTCCTTTGGTATTCTATAAGAATTGTAGCTAATAAAATTCCCTAAAAATCCCTAGTGGAATTTTGATTAAAACTGCATTTAATTTATATGTTAATTGGAGGAACGTTGACATTCCTGACATTGATTTTTTTCCCTTCTGAACTTACAAAGAGCTCTGTTTATTTAGATCTTCTTCTGAGTCCTTCAATAAGGTTTTTAATTTTGCCTGTAAAGGTCTTGCACCACCTTTCATTAGATATATTTCTAAGTATCTCATAGAATAGGATTTTAAAAATAGACATGTAATTACTTTTTTTCTGATAAAGAGATGGATGATTTCTGCATACTGATATTGGATTAATCTTACTAACCTTTATAAAATATGCAATAATGTCTAGATTATCTTGCTTTTTATTTAGAATAACATATTTTTGTAAGAAGCAGCTTAAAAGCATTTCTAATCTTCTGCTTCCTCTTCGTTTTCTTTATGTACTTGCCAAGGATGACAGTATGGGGTAGAATAGCAGCAGTAAGAATGGGTATCAGTGTCTTGTTCATGACTGCAAAAGGAATGTTTTCTCTTTCAAATCATTAAACATAATGTTTGCTATGATTATTTTTGGTAACATTAAGTAAATTTTCTTCTATTCTCCATTGATTAAGAGCTTTTATCATTATAGATTTTGGATTTCTATGAAACGCTTTCCATGAATCTATTGAAATAATTGTATTTTCTTATTAATATCTTGATTCACATTAATAGGTTTTCTCCTATTAAACCATCCTTGAATTTCTAAAATAAACCTACTTTTTCCATGATATATTTATTAATGTATTGCTGCATTCATTTTGCTAATATTTTATTTATAATATTTGAACTTATGTTCATAAGCAAGTTTATGCTGTAATATCCTTTTCTCATTGTATTTTTTCCCTGGCATTTTGCACCAAGGTTGTAATAGGCACATACAGTACATTGGTGATCATTTGCTATTCCTGGTTTATAAAAGTTTAAAATTATCGGTTCCTTGTATTTCAGTAGAAGTTTGTTGTTAGGTTTCTTGCACAGGACTAGCTGGTCCTTCAGCCTTCGCCACTATCTCCCCATCTGGCCTATATGAACATAAACATATACATTCTAGAGGAAGATTGCTGAAATAGAGTGGATCGTTGACTCAGTTGTGGAAGAATAGGAGGCTATTCCCCTTTTAAGGCTGTTAAGGAGAATCACTACAGAGATTCAGAGACTGCAAGAAGGAGAGATTAGCTTCTTACCTCTTGCTCTGATAGAACCTGCCTCTATCTTGGAGAACTGAAAAGATAGGAAGTGGCCTGTAGCAGAAGGATCAGGAAAGAGGGCATAAATGGAAATAGCTGACACTTCTAGCATTTCACACAGCAAGGATTTGTGAATGTCCCACAGGCCAAGTACATCTAGTAGAAGGAGCTGGGCTTGAGTTCCAGAGGGGTGCAGCAATATGAGACTGTGGGGTGGAGTACTAATGGCAGAAGCTAAGGAGTTATCACAAAGGGACCAGGTGGGAAGTATATTGACAAACTCCACAGGGAACAATACTCTCAGAGGGCTCCAGTAGTATCTTTAAGAATGACAAAGGTGCTCACAAGACCAGAAAGTGAGTATCTGGGCATTGGCCCAGAGATGGTAGCAACAGCCAGGTGGTAAAAGTGGTCGTCATGTAGGAGATGTTCACCTCCTTCTCCCCATCTGTCCTCCACCCCAGACGAACAATGAAGGGTGGGAGTGAAAGGCATCTCTCTCTCCAGGCACAGTCCAATGTTGAATAGGGCCAGGGGAGAGAAGAGTCTGAAGAGGAAATGACTTCAATTTGGATATAAGTGTAAAGTTTGATTTAAACTGCAGAACTTTTAATACCTGAAAGTGAACATTAGCTGAGATGAAACCATTCTCAAAAGTGACTATAGGGCTGTTGGTAGAAAGGCTATTATTCATGGGTAGAAAGAGAATTCTAAAGAAGTAATTAAAGAGAATTTTTTGTTTTGTTCACAACCTACTGAGTACATCCTCTTTTATCATCCAGCTGGTGTATTTATATGCATTTTGCCTTTGGAGACTTATGTTATTAGCTGATATTGCTGATACATTTTTAAGTACTATTATTTGCATGTTTATTATTTTTATTTTAGGTTGCAAAAGGTCAAAGTGAACCAATTAGTCACTTTCCAGGAAAAAAGTCATTTAAATGAGAATAGAAATAATTATTTCAGTGGCAATTAGCCAGGATATTATAGCTCCCCATTGTAGATTGGTTTTTTCAGTAATGTAAAGAACTATAGCTATATGGCAAAGCATTTATTTTCTGTAATCTATAGTTTTGCTTATTAAAATATCTAGTTGCATTTTCTGTAAAGAATCTAAACAGAATTTTATTCTATGTTCTGTTTATTTACTTTTCATGTTCCAGTATTTTTGATTCATCCCTTCAAAAAACATCTTATTTGAAGATCAACTAGATGAACTTCTCTTATTTTAGTAACAAGAAGAAAACCCAACATTTCTTGGGTACTTACTATATTATATACTTGGTACTAAAGGCTTCATATAATTTTTTCATTTCACATCATTTTCTAAAAACATATATTCTAGGGAGTGGTGAGGGAAGAGACACTATACCCAGTGTTTATTGTTTCAGTGATGTCATTTTTTCTCCACTGGAGTAGGATCTCCTAAATGTAGTGTTATGGTCTGTTCTGACCAGGGTAATATCTCTGGTCCCTGACACACAGAAGATGTGCAATAAATATTTCTGGAGTCCATCTCGAATAGCTTATATAACACCCGTATGATGGCATATAGAGACGTTGTTCAATTCTTTCACAGTCCACAAAACATAAATGAAAGAAAACTGAGAGCTGTTATCATATAAAACTATATAATCAGAAGTCATTCATATAAAGCTGTGTAATCAAAGTTGTCTATGAAAACTAAAGTAGGAAGTTATCTTCTTTCATTCTTTTCAAGGTTTTTGCTTCTAGTCCTTATTTTAAACATTGTCATTGTTATGTTTTAAGCTTTTTAATTATGTGAAGGCAAAAAGTGGAAACCTAAAAAACACATGTATATTTAAAAATAAAAAAAAAATTAAAAGAATAAAATAAAAAAATCAAGTAGGCAGAGGCTACACCATGGAAGGTTTCATTTGTCCCTTAAGATAATTTTGGAGGTAGAGAATCATTAAAGAACCTGAAAATAATATGATCCAACTTGCCTGTGAGAAAGATCCCTCCAGGAGTAATGTGGAAAGTGGAATTGATGATAAAAGACTGGAGGTGGGGTGATGGTTAAAGCCCAGTGGTCCTCATGCTTGTCTGATCATCAGAACCTCTTAAAATACTGTAAAACAGATTCCCAGGCCCTACTCCAGACCTATTAAAGACACTCACTGATGGGAGCCCATCAGTCTGTCCTTTCCTTTTTATAAAACTACCTTGATAACTCATATTGGCCAGGTCTGTGAGCCCTGGCATCTGATTACTGCAGGGTCTGATGATAATGATGAGGGCCTTTAGGGCCACAGGGGACACTGTCCTCCAGCAGGGCTTGATCAGACTTTGACAGTCACTTTCACATTCAAAGGCAAAAGGATAAACATAAGAAAAGCGTCTAGGACATTGAGGATGAAACTCTTATATACATTATTGGTCTCATGTGTTCTGTATCTGTTGGTTTTCCCTAGTTCATCTTTAGAGAACAGAGATTGCCTCCAGGTACCAGAAATACAAGAAGAGAAATACAACAAAAAAAACCTAGATGAAAGTGAAGATGACGTGGAATTCTGGAATAAGCCCTCTTTGTTTACTCCTGAATCTAGATTGGAAACTCTTAGACACATGGAAAAGCAAAGAGAAAAACAAGAAAAATTAAGGTATTCCATTTTTTTCCTAGGAGAAAAGGCAACACTCTCTTATAAACTCACTTTTTCAATTGCACATTATTTTACCCATCATCTGTGTTAAAACTTTGTTAGCAGTCATATATAGATCTTGATTTTTCAAAGTGCAGCATTTTGTTGAATTTCTATCAGCTACCACTCATTAACATCATAATACCTTCTTTAGAACATTATGAATTATGGTATTTTAGGTAGGTTTTCATTTGTATGTCTTTAGTTTTTTAACCACCTTTAGTATAACTAAGTGTAGTATCTAACGATAGTATGGCCTAGGTTAGGAGTACTAGTTACTGTGTTACAAAAAAATCTAAAGTCATTTTGTGGGATGATTCAGTTCCTATGTCTTTTCTATCAACATGCAAAATGGTGAATTAGAAATTAGTTTCATTAGGCATTTTATTTTTCCTAATACAACTCTCTTGGACATTTAACAGTATAATTTCACTTCTGAATTGTTTTGATATAATCTAATGATTTGTTAGAAGCTAAGAGGCTTAAGCTATTATTTTCAGAGTAGCTTTTTCAAAGGTAGGCTCTATGTCATTTCATTTCATGTCATTGCTCAAGTCTAGTATGTAAAATGTATCACTTATGGGAATACTTATTCATGAGCTTGAGAATGTGATCAGTTAACTCTGAAATACAGTAATCTGCATGGCAATGACTCAAGTGAAAGGTAACATCTCTTCCTGTGATTATTAGCTAAAAGCAAGAAATTAAAAGGGTAGAAAAACTATTTGAAATCTCTATTGCTTTCCTAAAACTTTCTATGTTAATTAGAAAGATGTGAAGGCATAACAATTAAAATCAAATTTTATCTAAAATATTTGTTTGTAAACTATGGTTATTTTGTATACTGAGAGTCCATTTAGTGCCTTGGGAAAAACAGGAATAGCATCAGAAACTATGTATTCATGTCTTGCCTCAGTTATCACCCTCTATGTGACGTGGCAAGTATGATACCTAACTTTCCCTCAGTTGCTTCTCCTCTGTTAAATGGTGATTATCATACTTGTTTTACCTACTCCACCATATTATTAAGAAAGTCGATGAACCAACAAATGTGAAAGTGCTTTGCAGGCTCAATAGTCCTTTGAGATGGAAGTTCTATGTGTTTATAGAATATATATGCAATCTATAATCTCTTGAGCCTGAAATCAGTAGAAAAAAATTTTTTTTCCCTGTAACACTGATAAAAGTAAGGCTGAATTGTATGGAGGCCTCAGTCACTATTCAGGTGTTATAGTCTACCGATCCAGTGGGTCCCTGAGATGTTTGCCTTTTTGATCAGATAGCTATTTTCATTAACTCGGAAAAAGCAGGGATAAGATCAATCTTTTGATCCTAACTCTGCTGTTGTCTGCATTGAGTAGGATGAAGCCAAGTATTTCTGGATGTCTCATAAATGTCCTACCTGGGTCATTGAAATATTTATTTAATTGGATCTGAACCCCAAATTTAAGATGCAGGGAAATGTTTATGATTATTTTAAAAAATAAAATTAACTGATGCAAAATCTATTTTAAAAGTACAATAGATAATCATTTTCCAAATTATTTTGGGCAATGATAAATGCTATTCTCAAAACAGACCTTATTCTTACCTAGGCTTCAACTAATAGTCTTAAATGGCATTTATTGGAATACCACACAAAGAAATATGCTGTTGAGGTTTTAAAGGCATGACCAGTTCCGAACTTTTAAATGAATTACTATTCTTCCTCTTGATTGATTGTTGCAAAGGTGAAACCCCCCCCACAAATTTATAATATAGGTATTGTGTATATACATATACCCCACATCATAACTTCTTTCTCATCCAATTTGTCACTAAGTCTGAGTTAAAAAGGTTAAGTTGCCATATTATTTATACACTTGCTCTATTCCTCATTACCCAGCAATAATTGGCTGATCCTGGATTTAGTTAGTTGTTTTAATTTATAAAAGTACCATTTGGAGAAAAATTCAACTGAAAATGTGATGATGTACAGTATGTTACTTTTTGCACTTAACTCTGCTCCTAATCATCGAGGGAGACTGATATGAATCTTGGAAGCAAGAAGAAAAAACTCATCATTTTTGTTTTGTTTTTTTAATGCCATGCTTTTTACAAAGACTACAAATTGTTATGTCCTAAAATAAGAACTTAATAAAGAATGGAAATCCCTTTTGTCTACTGTAAAAAAAAAATGCAATAGAAATTCAAGGCAAAGAATTGCCTACAATTTCACAGCTAAACAAATTTGCCACTTACTCTTCTATTTCTTGTCCACATATGCGTATTTAAGTTTTTATGTATTTTCAGCAATGTTTTAAATAGAATTTACATACTGCATTTTTATTTCACATTATTTTATGAATCTTCTCTTCTTTGCTCCCTTTCTTTCTCTCTGATTCAGCCCTTAAACATAATGAGTGTTAATAGGCACCCACCACATATATTTTTAACCTTTACAATTATAAAAATTATTTCTACAAATTTATTTTTTGGGGTCTTTTTTTAAAAAACAAAAATGTACTTATATTTTATATGTTTGTTCTCACTGAATACATCATCACCATTTTTCTAGATCAGTAGGTAAAGAGCAAATGTTTTCAAGAGCAACAAATTAATTCATAACATGAAGAAACTGCAGTTGATCCAATCATTCCTCCATTGATGGACATTCATAACATTTCTACTACAAATAATGCTGAGAAATATCCTTTTTTATAGATCTTTATGTGCTGGTACTTTCATTTCTATTGAATAGCTTCCACATGGTACTTTAAAAATTATAATTTTAACTAAAGCAGAAGCTCTATATATGAATGGAGGATTGACAGTTATCTGGGTAAATCATGTATCGAATAGACTTGTTTAAATATTCGTGGATAGTACATGAACAAGAGTATTTTCCTCCCACTTCAATTATCTGGAAAACTGTCTTGGTTACATTTTTGCTTTCTAGATACAACCATATAAAAACATGGCTTGATTATCAATTCCCAGCATAGAATTAAAAGAATGGGCTCTCTGCCAATGAATTATCGATATATTCACAAAAGTCATATTGCTATTTTTAAGCTCTTTCACAAAAATTAATTAATTACTTTTATATTCATTTTGCTTATTTTTCCCTCTCCCCACTGCCCCTTGTTCTCACCTACCCACAATCCTAAGTGAAAAAAACAAGAAAGTGAAGCCACCCAGGACTCTGATCAAGGAAGATGGAAGAGCCTTGAATATAAATGAGCCCAAGTAAGTGACGCCAAATAGACACTTAAAGAGGCAAAATCTGTGGTGTTGGCCAACTGTCACTTCAATTCTAGGTTTTCTCTGCAAAGGATATACTGGCTGCTTTTAAGTTTGATGAGTTTAATGATAATGCCATTTTGTACACATTTAAAAGCAAAACACCTATTATATTTTCAAGTGCATAATTTTCTTGGCATCCAGAAAATGATCTTAACATATGGAAATGCTTTTTATGAATCTCAGAGAACTTTGGACCATATACGATTTTATGTCTGAAAATTGCTGCTGCGTTATTGTGTCTATGAATTCTTAAAACTTTGCCCTGAAAATGTGTTGAGCAGATTGAGAACACTGAAACATCCCCTCCACATCTACTTTATACTCTGGAGCAAGGCATGTGAGAGCTAAGGAAAGAAAGTGATTTAAATACTTCAATTAATTTAATGACAGGAAAAATATTCAAACTGAAAATCTTCAAGTATAGTAGTATCTGAGCTATCCTTTCTGTCTGACAGTTTAACTAGAAAACAGAGCAGATGGGCCTTTTGCAGTCAAAATATAGACCAAAATGCCTATAGGCTAGACTAAATCTCACTTCATTGTATTACTCAAACCTATTTACATTTATCATTTCATTTGCTGTGTCATTATCATAGTAAAGGTTCTGTCTTGAAATATTCCCAAGTGGTGGTAGGCAGCATTTCTTCCTTACAGGTCCAAAAGCTGAGCCTGAGAGAGAGGAAGTGATTGCCCAAGGTCACGTAGCTAATAGGCACTGTTTCTGACTTGCCCGTGCTAACCCAGTTTTAAGTTTATAATCTCACGCTCCAACACACATACACACTTCCTCTATCCGGCACACGTACACGCCTCCTCTATCCGGCACACGTATACGCCTCCTCTATCCGGCACACCTACATGCCTCCTCTATCCAACACGTACACACTTCCTTTATCCAGCAGACAGAATGCAGCACAAAACACTAGGCTTGGCTTTGGGGACACAGCAGTGAATACAGTAGGTTTCTGCCCTCATGGAGTTTGCAAATCTAGTGGGAAAACCATCTCTTTAGCCTGAAGCAGTGCTGAAGGGAGACCCTCAGAGCTCCATGTGCCCCTGGTGAGACCACCCCTTCTCTCACCACACAGACCACCTCACCTGTGCCTGACACCAATTCCACTTCGGGAGATCCTTTGAAGAACTGCCCACTGCTTCCCCAGCTACCACCTGCTCCCATCATGCCTTGGTCCTTCTCCTTGCCTTCTACCTCATCCCCCATCATCCAGAATCTCATGGCCATATGGCACTAATCCAGCTCATTCCTGCCTCTTCTCTGTGCCGTCTCAAGCTTGGTCTTGGCCAACCAAACGCCAGTCCTCCTCCTTTTCCATCTCTCACTAACCGAAGCTACTGCCTGCCCTTCTTCCTTGCCACCTGCACCACAGGACAGTCACATCCCTTGGCCATCTTAGTCCTTCTTCCTACTGTCCCCTCCGTCACCTTGGTCAGCCCTCAACCCTTTGCCCCTCTGTTCACTGAAGATGTTACACACAGATCAGCATCTCTCTGCCACTCCTGCCACTGTCAGCCTTGGCTATGACTCCATCATATGCTTTGGCAATCCAAAGCCCTGGCCTCTCAGTTCCTCAACCACCTCAATTTCAACCATCTTTTTCTCCACCTAAGCTCAGCTGCGTGATTTTGTTTTCATCCTAAACTAAGCACCATAGAAATCTCTTCCACCTTTGGAATCTTCCCTTGAGTCTCTCACTGAGCACCAGCTCCTGTGTCCCTGGGGACTCACTCTACTGCACGATCACGTGACCCCGGTAAGACCAGGATCCCTTCACTCTGCTGTTTATCTCACTGCCCCCACTTCTTCAGCCTCTCTCACCCTGCTTTGGTTTTATGATTCATCACAGAATCAGTCCTTGACAAACATCTTTAGCTGTCTTGTCCTTTTCCCCTTTCCATTATCCTCACCTCACAAAGCCCAGTCCTGTTTAATCTCACCTCTACTCACCCTGGGCTGGTCCTCCCATGTGGATGGAGGAAGCAATTTACATCTATTCACTGGTCACGGACTTTAAATTCATGGCCACAGATCTCAAATGGACTCTGGCAATCTCCTGGTATCTTCTTCTACTCTTCTACTCGTCCCTTCCTCTACTCTTCTGTAGGCTGCTCTCAAACCTTTTCCCCTCTCCTGCCTCCACCACTCCCTGACCCTTCCACAGTTTTAACCAAGGACCTTATTTTTCATTTCATTGAGAAAACAGAAGCAATCAGGAGTTTTCTTTTCCTCTCAACAGCAATTAATTACCGTGCCTGGGCTTGTCCCAAATATCCTCTTTTCTCTGGCTGCTCTGGGTGATTTCCTATCACAAGTCAGTCTCTCCTGGCCCCCGATCCCATTCCCTCGCCTGTCAAGGACTTGGCTTCTCAGTTATCCCTTCTCTTCACTCTGCTGGGTCAGTCTTAGCCACATATAAACAAATTATAATAACCTCCGTCTTAAAAGAAATAACAACAACCTCCCTTCCTCAGTTTCCTTTCCCGCCTCAGCTCTATTTCCCTGCCCCGACTTAGTAGTCAAAATTCCTAACAAAGTTGTCTGTGCTCAGTTTCCATTTCATACTTCACGCTCCTTCTTGAAACTTTTGTGAATTCCATCATGCCAAGGCTTAGTCACATCCCTGCTGTATTCATCGTTCGAATTTCAGTCCCTGTCTTACGTGTCCTGGCCGATTTGGATCAATGTGATCATTACCTTCCTTCTTAAAGTATTTCTTTTTCCTTTTACTTCTGATTTTTCTTCTATGTTACTGGCAGTTCATCATTTGTACTTTGCTGGATCCTTTTTATTTTGCCTCCTGAGTACTTTGGGGCAAATTCCTCAGCTGTCTTCTCTTTCCACTCTTCAGGGATCTCACCAAATCTCTTGGCTTGAAAGACTTTCTTTACATTCTTCATAACGTGATCCAAACTCTTCCCTGAGCTCAAGGTTTGTCTATTCGATTGTCTAGCTCTTTGCTGTCACTGTGTAGATACAATTATTAAATAGTTACTGCATAACTTATCATGACTAACACAGAACTCCTGATGCCTTCCCTCTCTGCTGTATTGTGTGGTGTTGCAATGTTTTCCATCTCAGTAACAAGCATCTGCTCATTTGTCAAGACTCAAATCTTGGATTCATTCTTGATTCTTCTCTCTCATATTTTATCAATGAGCCCTATGAACCCTTCCTTCAATATTACCCAAACTCAGCAGTCTCTCATTTACTCCACCACCACCACCTCAGAGCAAGCCAACACTTCCCCTTGCCTGGACACTTTTAGTATTTTGTTAAGTAGCCCTAATGGTTTATTATTTGACCTCCTAAAATCTGTTTTACTCATCTGAATAAAGAGAAGGGAAATAAAGAAAGGGCGCACATTCCCTTTTTTAGGGAAAATTCTTTGGAAAGTATCATACAACCCTTTCTCTCACATGACCTTACCTAGCTGCAAGGGAGGCTGAAAATTGTAGATTTTCTACATCCCTTGATTGTAAAATAAACCAGTTAAAATCATGGTTCCTTTCACTGAGGATAAAGGGGGAACAGATACTATGTGATAGATAGCTGCATTGCCATAGAAAACTCCTCTGAAATTACCTCTTACATGATCAAGGAGAGAATTCAAGTTGGCTGATTGGGGAATTGAGAAATAAGCAGTCAAGGTAGACAGGACAGCACCTGGTAAGGTTCCTGAGATGAGATAAAACATGCAGGGGTCCTTGGAGATGCTGAGGAAGTTTCACAGGGTTGGGTTGTTGGGAGCAATGAGATAGTGCCTGCCACAAGCAGACTCACTGCTCACAGCCAGATCTGACTGTACATTTTTCCACACAGTTTATCTTATGTTCCTTAATATTGTTGGGTTATATATTTTAAAAAATAATACAAGGTGTCCATGAAGTTCACATGCAACTTAAAATAGTTTTACATTGTACATAGCACACGAACCTTATAGACACTGTGCATAATAAGTGAAATGTTCAAGAAAATTGACCAGGTAATTCTGCAGCTGTGCCAAGCCCCTTGAACCTCCATTGCTTCATCTGTAAAACAGGCAATAGACAGTGAGAGGTCCCAGCCTTTACCCAGGCGATGGAAAGGTCCACAGTGAAAGGAGAAGAACAAAGATGGCAAAAACAAGGAAGGACAGGATTGTATATAACTTGCAGAATAGAATGCTGGGTAAAGTGGTGGCTAATACAACCTTTAGTTCTTTGTAAATAATTCTGGTATTTTAGTTTGCTTCTAGCAAATACATGAAGTGGAAAAGAAAACTTTAGCCACCAGATGTCTCTAGCTCTGCACCAAAGCTAATTTTTTGTATGTAATTTACCTTAAGACTCTCAGATTTAAAAAGCATAAGCACAAATATTTTATTACTATATTGTGTATTTCTTTTGAAATTATAAAATTAACATCAAATTTTTATTATCTAATTATCAAAATAAGTTTGTTATTAGAGATTATTATGTAATTATTGTCAACTTTATTTTTGATTGTGTGATGAGGTTATTTTACAGTATCCTAAAGACATCATCTTTTTTTCCCAAATGAATTATTCCTAGACTTGAATTCTCTTTGAAAGATGATGAAAAACGTAACCAGATCATCTTGGACCTTG
>CAUYRH010075427.1:0-24193 GCA_963574655.1 Perodicticus potto | reverse complement strand
TTTATAAGGAAGGAGTTAAGGAAGCTAGGTGCAGCAGGGAAGGTTGCATTGAAAATAAGGCTATGTAAACATGAAAGAGGTAAAGTCTCCATCTTTCTTTAAGGCTGCATAATATTCCATGGTATACATGTACCACAATTTATTAATCCATTCGTGGATCGATGGGCACTTGGGCTTCTTCCGTGACTTAGCAATTATAAATTCGGCTGCAATAAACAGTTTACATGGACGGAGCTGGCACACATTCTTCTTAGCAAAGTATCTCAAGAATGGAAGAAAAGGTATCTGATGTATTCAGCCCTACTATGAAGCTAAGTTATAGCTTTCATATGAAGGCTATAACCCAATTATAGCACAAGAATATGGGAAATGGGCATGTGTGGGGTGGGGAGGGGGAGGATAGGTGGAGAGAAGATAAATGGTGGGATCACACTTATGGTGCATCTTAGAAGGGTACAGGTGAAACTTACTAAATGCAGAATACAAAAGTTTTCATACAGTAAACAAGAAAATCCCATGAATGTTATGTCAAACAGTTGGATGAAAATATTTCAGATTGCATATGAAGCCAGCACATTGTACCCCATGATTGC
The DNA here is from genome assembly GCA_963574655.1 of Perodicticus potto. NCBI lineage: Eukaryota > Metazoa > Chordata > Mammalia > Primates > Lorisidae > Perodicticus > Perodicticus potto. Next base: position 23,600 of record CAUYRH010075427.1, on the reverse strand, counting down.
ATTAATGTACATAGCTATGATTTAACAAAAAAAAAAAAAAGAAAAGAAAAAAAAAATGAGAGGCTATGGACTATTCAGCCATATAGAAAGATGGAGACTTTACATCTTTGGTATTTACCCAGATGAATATGGAGTATATCCTCCTGAGTATCACAAGACTGAGAAAGCAAGTATCCAATGTACTCAATACTTATATGAAACTAGTAGATGAACAACCACACGTACACACAAGAGAAAAACACAGTTAAATTCAAGTGACGGGGAGGGGGAGATTTGTAGAGGAGAGGGGAGGAGGAATGGTGTTTGGTAAGCTCTTCCCTAATGGGCACAGTGTAGGGTGTATGGTAACCTTCTGGGTGAAACCTCAACTGCACTTGGACTTTACCTAACAAACACAATGTAACTTAATCATTTGCATGATCATATTAATCTGAAAAAAAAAAAAAGAAAAGAGAAGAAATGAGGCTATGGGCTTTGGGACAGGTTGTGTTGAAATTAATGAGGAGCTGTGTGCATTGGGCACAAGTTAATGAGGTATGATGAGTTGGGAAGCTTGTGGCAGGGGCCTTTGGAATCGCAACTCCTTTGTCTTGCAGAAATTTTGCCTTTTCTGGGAAACAACTCAAAATGTTAAGTAGTTAAAAGTTCCAAAACATGAGAGGGAGAGGATTATTAAAAGAAAAAAATTGGTGTCATTGAAATTTGTTCAGAGAGCCTGTTGTTACACTCTTTCTGAATTCTTCATGTGTTCGAATATCGCGGAGTCCTCTTTCTATTGCAAGTATTTTGCACCACTGTTTGACTTTTTGCTCTAGCAATGGTATCTTTTGACGAACAGAAAAATTTAATTCTGAAGTAAGCAAATTTATGAGTCTTTTCTATTATGGTTAGTGCCCTTTGTGTCTTGTCTAGGAAATTCTTCCTGGCCTGAGGTCCTATCTCATAAAAGCTTTACAGTTTTTCCTTTTACACTCAGGTCAGTTCCACCTGGAATTGAATATTGTTCATGATTTGAGATAGGAGTGAGGGCAATTTCAGTTTTTTTTCTACATGGATGCTCAATTTTATCAGCACCGTTTATTAAAAAGTCGGTTTTTTCCTTACTGACCTGCAGGCCACCTTTATCATGGAGCAAGTGTTATGTAGCAAGTGCCATGTGTAGATATGTTTGGGGGCTCTTTTTTATGTTTTTGTTCAAGTCCGCTCACCTTGTTCTCCTTATTTAGTAGTGTTTTGTCTTGGCCCTTTGCTTTTGGAATCAGTTCTTTTTTATGTTTTTGTTCAAGTCCGCTCACCTTGTTCTCCTTATTCAGTAGTGTTTTGTCTTGGCCCTTTTGCTTTTGGAATCAGTTAATTAAGTTCCACCAAAAACAAACAAACAAAAAACAAACCCAAAATGAAATGAAACATTTTCCCAATCAGTATAAATCTCAAGACCTACTTGGGTAGTGATGGGAAGGGACTTTTTTCCACTTGGGAGAAAATGAAGAAGCATGTAGATTTAGTTGCTGTTGACAGCTGCCTTATTCTAGGGCACATTAGGGTTGAAAACAACACTCAGAAGGGCAGAAGCAATGGAATCACTCTGAACAGACTCAGACCTGAGTCCTTCTTCCCTCTAGGCAGCAGCTACATCAATTTGATTTGGGGTTTCTGTTACTTGCAACCACCAGAAGCACCCTAATATCCACAAGCTATACCCTAGCTTATCCATAAGCTATCTTAAATACAGTCTTGAAGACAGAAGTAAATAAAATGAGCCTTTTCTTGAAAAAGAAAATAAATGTCACAAAAACTGTGTGCCTCTAGGCTGAGCAAGATGGCTCATTCCTGTGATCCTAGTGCTTTGGGAGGATGAGGCAAGCGGCTTAAGACCAGGAGTTCAAGACCTGAACAAGAGCAAGACCCCTGTCTCTACAAAAAAATAGAAAATTAGCTGGGCATGGTGGCATGAGCTTGAAGACCCAGCTAATCAGGAGGCTGAGGCAGGAGGATCGCTGAACCTAGGAGTTTGAGGTGTTAGTGAGCTAAGAAGATGCTGCTGCACTCTAATCTGGGCTAGAGTGAGACTCTGTCTTGCAAAAACAAAAATAAAACTATGACTTTTTATAAGGAGCCAAAATGTAATAGTGATGATGATTTATGAGGTCAGAAATTTACAGATAATATGTCATATATATATATCTATCTATCTTATTCAATATGTTGTTCTTTCCTCCATTTTAGAGATGAGGAAACAGGTCCAGAGATGTTAAATAACTTTCTTAATATCACACAGTTAATAGGATTCAATGATAGGCTTGTCTGGCTCCAACACACTTATCAATGCTCTTTTGATTTAGAATTCTTTATTAAATAGGGTAGATTAAATAGGGCTTGCAGGAGAGTTGGTTTTAGGAAAATGGGGAATTCTACCTTACTACTTGTAGGAACATAGCTAAGTGTGGTAGCCTTCACCTGTAGTGCTAGCACACTGGGAGGCCGAGGCAGATGGATCACTTGAGCTCAGGAGTTCAAGACCAGCCTGAGCAAGAGTGAGACCCCATCTCTACTAAAAATAGAAAAACTAGGTGGGTGTTGTGACAGGTGCCTGGTGGATTGCTTGAGCCCAGGAGTTTGAAGTTGCTGTGAGCTATGATGCCAAGCTACTCTAGCCTGGGGTAAGAGAGTGAGACTGTCTCAAAAAAAAAGAAAAAAAATCAATAAACTACTTGTAGGAACATAAATGGACATAACCTTTTTGGAGGGTAGTTTGGTAGCAATATTAAGTAACTGCAAATGTTCATATTCTTCTTCTTTTTTTTTTTTGATAGAGTCTCACTTTATCATCCTTGGTACAGTGCCGTGGCATCACAGCTCACAGCAATCTCTAACTCCTGGGCTTAGGTGATTCTCTTGCCTTAGCCTCTCAAGTAGCTGGGACAAAGGTGTACAGGCGCCCGCCACAATGCCCAGCTATTTTTTGTTGCAGTTTGGCCAGGGCCGGGTTTCAACTCGCCACCCTTGGTATATGGGACTGGTGCCCTACCCACTGAGCCACAGGCGCCGCCCATGTTCGTATTCTTCTAACTAGGAATTCTACTTTTAAAAAATCAATAAAAATTTTCAAGGATGTCATGGCAGCAAAATTTTTAGTTACAAAAATAGAGAACTGATTAAATAAATGTTAGGGACTAAAATACCCTTGCAAACATTAAGAATAATATTTTAGAATTTTTAATGGCAAGGAAAAAATACCATCTTAAGAAAGCAGATTACAAAACAATATTCACAGCAGGATTTCAATTGTATATATTATTTAAAAGGCTAGGAGGATATACTGTAAAATGATCATAGTGATTATCTCTGCAGGGTAGGATTATGAATAATTTACATTTTCTTCTTTTACTTTTCTGAAATTTTTTAGTTTCAACCATAAACTTGTAGAACATTTACAAAAATTTTTAAAGATACTCAAAAATGGAGAAAAGAGAAAAATGAACCCAATGACCTGATCTGCTTTAATGATTTTCAACACAGGGTCAATTTCACTCATCATTTGCTCACCCACATTTATTTTGATACAATTTTCCAATATCACATTTCGTCTGTAAATATTTCAGCATGTTTCTCTAAAAGATATGGGATCCTTTTTGAAAATTATAACCATATTGCCATTATCACACCTAAATTTTAAAAAGTTAATTTTTTAATGTCATCAAATATCAAATCAATATTCCCATTTTCTTGATCATCTTTTATTTTTAATCCATATTTTTTATTGAGTCATATGCACATAGATCATGAATGTATTTATGCATTTGTGGGGTAAATATGCTGATTTTCTATACAATTTGGAGTGCTTACATCAAACTAATTAATATAGCTTTCACCTCATTTACCTAATTATTGTGTTAAGACATTTATGTTCTATATTTTATAGATTTGACTTGTATCCTTGCAATATGCTCCATTGTGGTCCCATCGTTTACCCTCCCTCTATCAAACCTCCCTCCTCCCCTCCCATCCTCCTCTCCTTCACTTCTCTCTTTCATCCTGGGCTACAGTTGTGATCTATCTTTTATAAGAAAATGTGAATAATTATAAATTGGTTTCATAAAAGTACTGAGTACATTGGATATTTTTTCTTCCATTCTTGGGATACTTTACTAAGAAGAATATGTTCCAGTTCCATCCATGTAAACATAAAAGAGGTAAAGTCTCCATCTTTTTAAAAGCTGTATAGTATTCCATGGCATACATATACCACAATGTATTAATCCATTCATGGGTTGATGAGCACTTGGGCTTCTTCCATGACTTAGAAGTAAAGCAAGTAGACAGCCCTCAGAATGGGAGAGGATATTTGCAGGTTATGTTTCTGACAAAGGTTTAATAACCAGAATCCACATAGAACTCAGACTTATTAATAAGAAAAGAACAAGTGACCCTATTTCATTGTGGGCAAGAGACTTGAACAGAGCTTCTCTGAAGAAGACAGGTGCATGGTCCACAGACACATGAAAAAATGCTCATCTTATTATTATTATTATTATTATTATTTTTGCGGTTTTTGGCTGGGGTGGGTTTGAACCTACCACCTCCAGTATATGGGGCCAGCGCCCTACTCCTTTGAGCCACGGGTGCTGCCCAATGCTCATCATTTTTAATCATCAGAGAAATGCAAATCAAAATCACTTTGAGATATCATCTAACTCCAGCAAAAGTAGCCCACATAACAAGATCCCAAAACTACAGATGTTGGCATGGATGTGGAGAAAAGGGAACACTGGAACACTTCTGCACTGCTGGTGGGAATGCAAGCTAATACATTCCTTTTGGAAAGAAGTTTGGAGAACACTCAGGGATCTAAAAATAGACCTGCTGTTTGATCCTGCAATTCCTCTACTAGGTATATATCCAAAAGACCAAAAATCACTTTGCAACAAAGATATTTGCACAAGATTATTCATTGCAGTTCAATTTAATTCATACTTTCCTTTGGAATTTTTTTTTTTTTTTTTTTGAGACAGAGTCTCTCTCTGTTGCCCAGACTAGAGTACTGTGGTATAGCCTACATTACAGCAATTTCAGACTCCTAGGTTCTAGTGATCCTCCTGCCTCAGCCTCCCAAGTAGCTGGAACCTACCAGGGGCCCACCAAAACATCCAGCTAATATTTCTACTTTTGGTAGAGAAGGGGTCTTGCTCTTGCTCAGTATGGTTCTGACCTCCTGAGCTGAAGTGATTCTCCCGCCTCAGCTTCCCAAAGTGTTAGGATTCCAAGTGTGAGCCGATGCACCTGATCTCCCTTTAATGACCAGTTTTTAAAATAATTAAGCAGTTTTATACTATTCTTCAGAAGTGGCTATAAACTCACATAGTCAAACATACTTGATGTGCTTTTATCCATTAATGTTTTTAGCCTGGTGATGCTCAAACTGTCCTATCTTTAGTAAGTAGCAGGCTCTTCATATTAGCTTCTGGTCCTTTTGACCCAACCCCAGTAGTCTCTGATAGTGTCCTTACTTTATGGTATAAAAAGTATTGCAAGATCATCTTACACATTTCCAACCCCCGATCTGGAATAAGTCATTTTTCTAGAAGTCCCTGGTTTCTTTTAGTGGGACAATCTGTTTGTTAGGAGATGGTAAATGAATTATTATTTTTTTTATAAGTGAATTATTTCTTAAAAGTAAGAAATAACAGATACTGGATGATGAGTAATAGCACAAAATTGATAGAACTATAACAGTATCACAGCCCAGGACCCAATTTAGTGAGTTGTGAGAAATAAAAATAAAATCCTAAGCCTCTCAACAAACTGAATGGACCCCCTCTTAGCCAAGGGGACCCCAAAGAACCCTTAAAAACTGAGTTCCCATCATGATGAGGAGGGAGGTCAAACATCTTTGTTATACTCCCTCCCTTGATAACCACCATTAGACTTTTTTTCCTAAGGGATAAACAGAAACCAGCCCTTTTGAAAGACTTGCTCCACTGCTGATTTCAACCAACTATCTGATAGTACGCTTCCATTTTGTTTTGTTTTGTTTGAGACAGAGTCTCACTCTGTTGCCCAGGCTAGAGTGCTGTGGTGTCAGCCTAGCTCACCGCAACCTCAAACTTCTGGGATCAAAGAATCCTCTTGCTCCTGAGTAGCTGGGACTATAGGCATGCACTACCATGACTTGCTAATTTTTCTATTTTTAGTAGAGATGGGGTCTTGCTTTTGCTCCGGCTGGTCTTGAACTCCTGAGCTCAAGGCATCCTCTGGCCTCAGCCTCCCAGAGTGCTTGGATTACAGAGGTGAGCCACTGTGCCCAGCCTTTCTCCTCCATTTTTGCAGTTTTGACATAACAATTGACCAGTGTTTCTGGTCAGTTTACAGAGGCTGCATACAAGATAATTCCATGTTGGGGTGGGGCCGAGCTGAACCCCGAGAATCAGAGCCTGAGCTCCCGCCCCAGGCCGGTCCTGGCTGCATCTCCCACCTGAGCCCGAGGTCGGTGCAGCCTCCACCCCAGCGCCTGCGCGGTGTCAGCGTCTCTGGAGAGCAGCTCGGCCCACGGTGGCGCGGCAGGTGTTCCCTCCTCCCCTGCCCAGGGCAGCGGCCACCATGTTCTCGTGTGTGAAGCCCTATGAGGACCAGAACTCCTCAGCCCTGAAGCGCTCCTGTCTGCGCAGGAAGGTGCTCTTTGAGGACCCCCACTTCCCTGCCACCGCTGACTCGCTCTACTTCAAGGGCTCCCTGGGACCCACTGTCAGGTGGAAGCCGCACAAGGACATCTGTGAGCACCCTCGCCTCTTTGTGGATGGTGTCAGCTTCCACGACCTACACCAGGGCCAGGTGGGCAACTGCTGGTCAGCTTGTTTGTGGCAGCTTGCTCATCACTGGCTTCCCAGAGTCACTGTGGCAAAAGGTCATCCCAGACAGGAAAGATCAGGAGTGGGACCCCGAGAAGCCAGATGCCTACGTGGGCATCTTTCACTTCCACTTCTGGCGCTTTGGGGAGTGGGTGGACGTGGTCATCGATGACCGGCTGCCCACGGTCAACAACCAGCTCAGCTACTGCCACTCCCACAATGAGTTCCAGTGTGCTCTGGTGGAGAAGGCCTATGCCAAGCCGGCGGGCTGCTACCAGGCCCGGGACGGAAGCAACACGGCAGATGCTCTGGTGGACTTCACGGTGGTGTTTCCGAACCCATCGACCTAACCGAGGGTGACTTTGCCAATGATGAGAACAAATATTTGAAAAAAAAAAAAAAGATATTTCCATGTCTACTGTTTCACCTTTTGATGTTAGATCCTAATCATAATATGTTTAAATGTTAAGTCTGCACCCCAAAGTGAACAGGACTCGTGTAACGTGCATGTTTTCTTACTAAGCAAGTGTGTGCCCCCTTCATGAATATTCATAGCTCTTCCTGTTGCATATGTATACTTGGCCAATCCATTCAGCATAAGTTCCTATCTAATCCTTCCCTCCTGTGAAGTGCCTGGGTCTTTGGTTTCTCCAGCCTGCAGGCTGCAACACTTTATAAAAAATAAAGTTCTCTCCTTTCCAAATTTATGATCCTTAGGATTCTTCATCTAACCGGAGGAAATAGTCCCAGACAATTCAATAGGCCTTGAAGGAATGACTGTGTTTTAACACTATACCATCTCATGGGTGTGACCTCTGGTTCCTAAGAAAACCTTAAACTCTGTTCAGCAAATTCATTTTAGGGGGATGTGTAAAATATTTTAAAAAGTTACATATGTGGATAAGCCCTAGCTGCACAGAATTTTTTTTTTTTTTTTTTTTTTTTTGTTAGCAGAGTCTCATTCTGTTGCCCAGTTTAGAGTCCAGGGCCATCATCATAGCTCACAGCAACCTCAGACTCTTGTGTTCAGGTGATTCTCCTGCCTCACCTTCCTAAGTAGCTGGAACTACAGGTGCCCGCCACAACACCCAGCTAATTTTTCTATTTTTAGTAGACACAGAATCTTGCTGTAGCTCAGTCTGGTCTTGAAGTCCTGAGCTCAAGGGATCCTCCTACCCCAGGCCCCCAGAGTGCTAGGATTACAGCCCTTAGCCACTGGGCCTGGCTTTTTTTTTTTTTCCTACCTGGAAAATTAATGTAAGTAGAAAGCTTCATTGCTTCATTCACTGCAGCAGTGGCTCAGGCTCAGCAGAAAAGAATCATTTAGGGAGCATGCCAAAATACAGATTTCTGGGTCTGACTCCAGGCAGTCTGAATCTGGGGGGTAGGGATTGGATTTTGTATTTTAGTAAGCCTTCCAAGTGATTTTGAAGTAGGTGATTCCAAAAGCTAACCTTTAAGGAATATTGTCAATAGATGGATGAATGGATAGATGGATAGATAGATAGATGGATAGATGGATACAGTAGGAAACAAGGAGAGAACATCTCTCAAAAAATCAGATCTTGCATAGCACATTTCTAAGAATTAAACTGTATTTCAAAAACTTAGTGTTGTCTTTTTCTGATTTCAAAAGATTTTGTTCTGCATAGAAAATTTGAAAAACAGAAGCAAACACAAGTAAAAAATACTGCAATCTTAATACTCAGAGACAATGTTCATTAAGTTGTTATATATTTTTCCAGACTTTTTATTTTTGAGATGTGGTCTCGCTCTTTTGCCTGGGTTAGATTATCGTGACATCATCATAGCTCACTGAAACCTCAAACTCCTGGCTCCAAGCATCTTCCTGCATCAGCTTTCTGAGTAGCTGGGACTACAAGTGAGTGCTACCATGTTTGGCTGATTTTTTTGTAGACGCAGGAGTCTTGCTCTTGCTCAGGCTGATCTTGAACTCTTGGCCTCAAGCAGTCTCCTACCTTGGCCTCTCAAAGTGCTAGAATTACAGGCATGAACCACCTTGCCCACCCTTCTTCTAGACTTCTAGGAGGATTTTTACTTGTTCCTTTTGGTAGCAAACACCATCAGTGACTTGTTGGGGTCTCTTACCTAGTAAATGGGAGAGTCAACACTGGAATCCAGAGGCTGAATCTTGAACTTTGTTATGCTCTATTCTAGTAGGAACAGAGGGGCTCAGCTCCATCTCCAGCATGACTTTACATGTGTCCACTGTCAAAAGACAAAATTTTAACATATTTAGTTTAAAGATCTTAATTAGCTTCTATTCGTTACTCTAGAATCAGTCAACACCTCATTCTTTAATATAGGTGTATAATGAGTGTTCCAGTGAGCTGAGCAGAGTGAGATTGCTTTATAGGCAGAAAAGGGCTGAGGAAAGCAGAAATAGAGAATGAAAAGTGGATTTGTTGTTTTGAAGTTACTTTATACTTACAAGGTTAAAACAGAGGGGACTACCTTATTATGCTTGCTCAAATTGACTGAAATCTGTTTTGTTTAAGTTTATGTGGCACTTAGCACAAATGACTCCATTCTGGTCTAGTCCGGCCTGCTGAGGCCAGGAGTTAGTGAGAACTAGTGCAGGCTAGTTCAAAACAACCGCTTCCCATAAACTTTGTTTCACTACCACAGGCCTTGGTAAATCGACTGCATAATTAAAACAAAAAATAATCTATATCTACCAGCAGACTATGGACTTCTGAGCAGGGCAGGAACATCACCTTATTAATATCAGTATCTTTGAAATAAGGCCTGGTGCTTAACAGTGGCTCAGTATCTGGAACTTAGTAGACACCTAGTAAATGAACATTCCTTTCCAACAAGGTGTGGAGAGAAAACAACCAGGTCTCCATTGCCTCTTGGAACTGAACTGCAAGCACCCTCGAATTTTCAAGACTGACCTGTTTTTCTCCCAGAGAAACAGTTTACAGCATGTCAGTGTTCAAGAAACAGAATATTATTTCTGAAAGCATGAGGTGCAGATGTGCAGGAAAAAGCAAATCCTCTTAGCTTTATGCTCCCATATTTAGTTAACAGGGCCCCAGACAAAAATGGGATGACCTGACTCCAGGGTTGGGTTGGAAAGCCAACTCATCTGGTTGCAATAAAGCTCATCAGGTTTAGAATCAAAAGCCTAGCTGTTTCCTTTTCTCTCTTCACCTCACAAACAGCTACTCCTTGGATTCTGAATGTTAGAATCAAAAACATGGGGGAGGAATAAAGTTGGGTTTAATTGATAGTTTTTTTGAATGTAAATACTGTATCAATTCAAACAGAAGAAATAATATTTTCTACCTGCAATACAATCTACTCTTGTTTACAAGAGTAAAAAGTCTGATGAAATACATAATTATACAAATGTGAAAAACTCAGAAGGAAGTAAATCTGTGCAGAGGAGAGTTAAGGAACTGAGATATTCTCCAATTTTTACTGTGTTCCTTTTCTCCCAGCTAAGATTTTATTGCACATGTTCATTATATGTATGCATCCTTGCGTTCTTCCAAACAGTTGTCTTCTTAGAATCCAGTTTGTGTGTGCCTAGCACTAGGTGCTAGTTGCTGACTAGGTCAGCTGTACCGCTTCAGGTTAGCTTCTTAGATTCCATCTTGCATGCCTCTTTGGATGGCTTTATTAAATGTCCAGTAACACTCTTGACCTCTACCCAAGACAATCAAAAATGTCTCCAGACATTGCCAAATGTCCCTTCAGAGGGCAAAATCACCCTAGATAAGCATCATTGCCACAGAGTACTTGAGTTTGGCGATGTTTTTCAGACTTCCAATTATCAGAAATTTTGCCAGATCTTAGTGCCTCTTGCATGGCTATCTCCTGCTTTTCTTTTTCTTTCTTCTTCCTTTTTTTTTGAGATAAGAGTCTCACCTTGGTAGAGTGCTGTAGTGTCATAGCTCACAGCAACCTCCAGCCCTAGGGCTTAGGGGATTCTCTCGCCTCAGCCTCCCAAGTAGCTGGGACTATAAGCGCTCACCACAATGCCTGGCTATGTTTTTGGTTGTTGCAGTTTGGCCAGGGTTGGGTTCAAACCTGCCACTCTCGGTATATGGGGCCGGTGCCCTATATACTGAGCCACAGGCGCCGCCCAGCTTTTCTTTTTCTTTATGTAAATGAACTCTCTTCTTGTGTTTTTCACTTAAGCAAATTTAATCTCATCCTAAGACACAGTATCCCTGATATCTTCAAAGAGATGGGATAATTATACTTTTCCTAATGCTTATTATTTATTTATTTATTTATTTATTGTTGGGGATTCATTGAGGGTACAAGAAACCATGTTACACTGATTGCATTTGTTGGGTAAATTCCCTCTTACCTAATGCTTATTTAAATACTTAACTGTTTAAAAAAGTTGATCCACTTACCACCTGTTTTAGAGGCAGACCCTGAAACGGGAATCTTTGTTCTAGTGACTTACTAAGCTCTCAGGAGGAAGTAGAGGAAGCAGGACTGGGCAAGGGATGAAGCTAAGTAAAGGTTTCAGGGAAACCTTTTCCTCCGGGGAGCTCAGAAGCATGAATAGCACCACACCAGCATCCCACTTCCAAGAAAAGGGGCTTTTATACCCAGGACATGAATCTGTTAGCCTCTGGCTATGGGAGCCAGCAGATAACCTTCTAGCACGTCCTGGTGAGGCAGCTCCTTCCCTGTCAAGTTTCTGGAGAATAGAGCAGCTGTGAGCCAACGTGCAAAGCAGTGATGGGGTGGAGTGGCCTGGTAAAGGGGATCAGGGCAGGAGAACAATGATGTGTACCATGGTGGGTGGGGAGGGTGCCTTGTGCCATAGTTTAGGGGTGAGATAGGAGGGGCATGTGGAAGCAAGCACCAATGGGCTGAGTTAGTGTTAAGAGGGTGAGGGGAACAGAGAGAAAAAGATGGCTAAGTTGGGAACCTGGGGGACCAGGATAATAGCAATGCCTGTGTAGGAACAGAGTGGAGGGGTGGGGGACGAAGAAGCTGCTGTGAAGACCAAGAGAGCAGTTCTCTAGCACTAGCGTTCGTGGGAATATCCTCTCCATTGCTTTGGTCTAGAATGTCTCTTGTTAAAGCTAAGGATTTGCTCCTCCTCAGACTTTAGGCAAGGAGCATGCTAGGTGAATGCCAAAGCCCATCTTCCTCCTGCAGAGATACCAACCTATACCTGCCCACAGCATGTGAGTGAGTGGCCCTCGGGGCAGACTGCAAGGCCCTTTTCTCTCTCAGGCTTGCATTCATCCTTGGCATGAGTCACATTTCCAATTACCTTTCTTTTCTGATGAGAGGGTCCTCACCCGCTCCTCTGCCCTCCTTTCTTGGTAACAGAAGGCTTGTGTAAGATTTAATTTTCAAAAAACTAAAAAAGATGCCAAGATCCCCAGACTCCATCTCACGTGAGCCAAGATCTTGAGTGCAGAGGGTCAGTGCAGACAAAGGCACTCTGATCACTTGCGATGGTTTCTCTCTGTCTAATTATAGAAAGTACTTAGCTATTGTTCTATAATTGCTTGCTGCAGTTGGGTTTGAGCATTGTTTTTTTTTTTGACAAAAGCCTGGTTTCTAATGAGTTTTTCTTTTCTTTTCTACTTTGGTCCATTGCCAGCCTAGCTCCTGGCCATTTGTTGGAGAACTGAAGGAGGTGGTATGGTATTTCTGGAGAAACCACTTCATCTAATTGTTCTCATGGCTTCCCAGTTGCCTACTAGAGTGGAAGGGAGTTAACATTTACATCTATGTACTATGTGCCAGGCATAGTCCTCACATAAGTTGTCTTACTCAATCCTTGCAGTGAGCTTTAGAGGAAGACATTACTATCCCCAATTTACAGATGAATAGTCTATAGTACAGGAGATAAGTTTCACCAGCAAGCAGCTAAGCCATAATTCAAATCCAGAATTTCATGTTCTCTTTCTCAAAGGAGTCTGAAAGTTTTTGAAGACTTTTGGCTAATCGAACATTGGTGTTGATGCTTCCACCACTTTGGGAAGAATTGGAGAATCTTGCTTCCTCACCCTAAAAGTGCCTATTTCTAAGTCCCCTGACAGTGATGGGGCTTGGTGGGGATGCCTATAGGATTCTGAAGGGAGGTCTGTGATTTCTGTGTTAGTTCATGACACATGGATGGATTCCCAGTGTTGTGTAGCAATGACAAGGAGGAGAGCCACACTCCTGGGCTGCAGCAGTCAGAGTTTTACAGGAAACAGATGTCATATTCAAGGGTTTAATGCAGAATATTTAATGAGTGGACTACTTAGTAGAGGAATGGGTAGTTCAGGGAACCAACAAGTGGTGGGGAAGCACTGGTGGGGACTAACAATAGCAGGAAGCCATCACCTCTGTGCTCCAGGTCTGAAGGGGTACAATGTGAGAATGGTGTTTCTGCAGGGGCAGCTGGAGCTACGACAGAAGTGCCCAGACAAAAGGCCACTGCCAGAAGGCCGACAGGAAGGGCAGTAGTACCTGGGGTGTGTGTGTGCAGACATTAGGCTTTTCTCTCTTCTGTCTTCCCTTCTCCTGCTTACCATTGGCTGAATGCAGCTAGAAGACAGAGGTTCGCAGAGCCCCAGGGATGCAGCCATGGGGTCAGCCTTCTGGGGCACAGGGCAGGAAGGAAAAGTGGAGAGAGCATCTGGGAGATACAGTGAGTGTTTGGCACACGGGCCAACCCAAATGTGGGCTCCACTCCACATCAGTGCCATTTGTTTGGTGAGTGGAGACGTACTATAAGTAAGTGGGATATTGTTTACCTGTGAGTGTAAGAATCATGGGATGTGAGAGATGGAAGAGCCCTTAGGGTTCTGCTTGTAAAGTTCTTTTACTTTACAAAGGAGGATTCGGAAGCCCAGAAGGGGAAAAAGTGACTGGTCCAGAGTCTGAGCCAGTTAGGCGAGCTGGACTGGAACCCAGCTCACCTAAATCCTGGTCCATTTTGCCTCTTCATTTGTGAGCTGTGGTCAATTAATGGCTGATTAAAAAAAAAAAAGATTACTGCTGAGCCAGTTAGCCTATTTCTGGTTAAAACAGTTGAAAGACCTCAGGGAGCAGTTTGCTTTGACTCCAGGCATTTGCCTCAAATGATCCCCTCTCTAAATAAGGTTTCTGATCAGAGTAGGCTGACTGTTTGAGTGTGGGCTCTGGAGCTATACTCATGGGACTGAATCCCCAGCTCTGTCCTTATAGAGTAATCTTGGACAAGTTCATTAACTCTGTGCCTTAATCTGCTCAACTGTAAAATGGGGATAATAAAGATAGCCATCTCATATCTCATGAAGATTATATGAGTAAATCTGCTTAAAGCACTTAGACTAGCATCTGGCATCAAGTGCTTGATAAACAATAGTGTATATATATATGTGGATATATACATATGTATGTATATGGTTGTGTGTATATCAACTACATATCTATCTCTCTATGTTCCACCCCAAGAACTTAGTTTAGAATTCTGATTTAGATTCATGTGGTTTTTACCATTATTGAGATAGATCATCTGTTTTTCATAAGGAATTTTTCCTGTCCCTTATGACAGATAAGAACACTGAAGGGCTTGGGTGAGGTGTCTTTTGTGAGATTCCTTAGTCACTCAGAGGCAGGTAAGAAATCCCTGTTCTCTAGCCCTTGGGTTGGAAATTAATTCTAGATTACTCATCTTGATTTACTTCCTCCCAGGTATTAAAAAGAAAAATTCATTAGCTTTCCAGCAGTTCCAGGCCAGTCTGACCACTTCACGGAAGCTGTCCGGAGCCAGCCAGTCTCTCTCTCCCTCTCTAGCCCCCAACTCCCGCTCTCCCAGTGGCAACACACAAATGCATAGGGATCAGCCTGCTGCTCCCTTGGCAAATGTGAAACTGCCCTCTGGTTAGCTGAACCCTGATCTTCTGGCCCCGTCTGTGCTGCCTGCCTTTGTCTTGCTGGGACACTGCCCTGGGCAGGTGTGAACACAGCTTCCTGGGCTCCCACTCCTGCTTCATTCTGCTGCCTGGTTCTTTTCAATATAGTTCCAGTAGGGGCCTTGCTTATTTTAGGGATGCTGCTGGCAACTCCACTTGGCCTTCCTGCTTCCCCTACCTGGGCCCTCAGAGTCTCCCTCTTGCTGAGAACACGGTTTCCCGCTATTTCCTCCTCAGTGGTCTTTTCTTGTTGCCTAAAAGAGGAATCTGGTGATTTGATTTCTCTCACTTTCCCTCTGGTTGGCTGTCCTATGATGGATGATTTTCTTCTGGATGATTCAATTCCAGGACAAGACACACAGCATCCTGCCTGAAAACTGCTCTTGGACAGCAATCGAAATACTCAACCATTCCAGGACTTTGTGCCCCAGAAATACAACTGGGGATGCTGGAAGTTCTGAAATAAATTAATTGCTTCCCTTTATGGCTTTGGTTGCTTAGTTGCACTTTCTTTTCTTTTCTTTTGAGACAGAGTCTTAAGCTGTCACCCTGAGTAGAGTCCTGCGGCATCACAGCTCACAGCAACCTCCAACTCTTGGGATTAAGCAATTCTCTTGCCTCAGCCTCCCACGAAGCTGGGATTACAGGTGCTTGCCACAAGGCCCGGCTATTTTTTGGTTGTAGTTGTTATTGTTTGGCGGGCCTTGGCTGGATTCGAACCTGCAGCTCAGGTGTATGTGGCTGGTGCCTTAGCTGCTTGAGCTACAGGCGCTGAGCCTTAGTTGCACTTTCTATTTAGCTTCTCTGGTCATATCCCCTCCAAATTTAAAAATCCTTTAATGGCTTCCTAGTGTACTTGGACTAAAATCCAAAGCAAGGAGCCCTCCCAGGCCCTGCGAAGCCCAGCCCCTGCCTGCCTCTCCTGCCTCCGCCCACATGCTCTCTCTGCTTCCATCACCCTGGGTTCCTTTCTGTTCCTCAAAGATGACAAGCTCTTTCCTACCCTGGGACCTTTGTATTTGCTATTATCTCTGTCTGGAACACTATTCTCTGTCTTCCCCACAGCTGACTTCCTCATCCATCAGATTGTGGTGTCTCACTGAGGCCTTTTTCTGATTGCTCTATGCAAAGAGGCTATCTCTGGCCTCTGCTTGGTTACTCTTCACCATAGCCTGCTTCTTCCCTCCTTGGGGTTTATGACATCCTGAGACTACCCTGTTACTTTTTTGCTTATAAATTATCTGCTCCTCTTCCCTGATCCTAGTCAAATGATGCTCCAAAAGGGCAGTGTCTTCGTCTGTTTGGGCTGCTGTAACAAAAAAACATAGACTGGGTAGCTCATAAGCCACAGAAAGCTATTTCTCCCATTTCTAGAGGTTGAGAAGTCCAAGATCCATGTGCCAGCAGACATCATGTTTCTTGATTCATATATGGTGTCTTCTCGCTGTGTCCTTACATGGTAGAAGGAACACACAAGCTCCCTTAGGCCTTATTTAGAAAGGGCACTAAACCCATTCATGAGTACTCTGCTGTTATAATCTAATCTCCTCCTAGAGGTTTCCTGTCGTAATATTATCATCCTAGGGTTAGGATTTTAACATATGAATTTTGTGGGGACACACACATTCAGACCATAGCAGCGATCTGGTCTGTTTTGTTCACCATTGTATCCTCAGCACCTAGTTCTTCCTGGGATCTAAGTCCTTGCTTTCATGGAGTTTATTTTCTAGTGGAGGAGACAGACAAAAACCATTTAGATGAATGGTAAAATTTCAAGCATTGATACGTGCTATAATAAGTAAAGCAGTGTAAAGAGATAAAGTATGTCTCAGAGAATGGGGGGGGTAGGTGGGTAGATAGTAATTGGGATGGCCTCTCCAGAAAGGTGACATTAGCACAGAGAACAGATTGCCAGGATGGATCAGACATTTGAAGATACAGGGGAATAGCAAGTGTAAGGGCTGTGAGGCAGCGGCTGGCATGGCAGATTGAGGCATAGAAAGGAAACTAGTGTGGTTAGAGTGGGGGTGAACCAAGGGAAAGAAGGGTAGGAAATGAGGCTAGAGAGAGAGAGAGAGAGAGAGAGAGAGAGAGACTAGGGTGGGGCAGGTCAATGTGGTGGGACATCTTTGAACAGCAATATTCAGTTACTGATGTACTCATACCATCTCATTTGATCTTTACAAAAACTTAGGATGTAGGTAGGACTGATTATAGTGTTAGCCACATTTTACCAAGAAAGAAACTAAAGTTCTGCTACATTAGAAAACTTGTTGTAAGTCATACAGTTCAAACAAAATTTTTTGACTCTAAATCAGTGTTTTTTACCTTGGTTGTGCATTGAAATCCTCCAGGGAGCTCTACAGACTGCCTATGTCTGAGTCCCATTACCAGAAATAGATTTAAGAGGTTTGGCTGTGGCACAGGAGTATTGTTAAAGCTTTTCAGGTGATTCTAATGTGGCCACCTGGTCCAGTCTACCTCCTTAGCAAAGCCTTTCCACTAAGGTGTCCATTAAAATCACCCAGGGAGCTTTTAAGACTTACTGGGGTCCAGACCCTACCCTAGTCTCCCAAATCAGAATCTCTGCAGCTGGGGCTCATGCATAGGTTTGTTTTAAAGCATCTCATTTTCCTATCTATTTTGGAGCTTTCCATCTTTATTTTTTGATTTCCTTATCTGCTACTATATCCTCACTTGTTCTTCTTGGGTTTTGTCTTTTTTATTCATTTCTTGCCATTCCAAATGAATGAAATGCCTTTTATTCATTTCATTTCCTGAAATCCATTTTCATAAGATTTCAGGAAGGAGCAGATTTAAATGAGTGTATTCAATCTATTATGTTTAACTGAAAGTCTGCTAAGTTAAAATTTTTAAAAATTTAAATACTTTATTTTTAATATAAAAGTTTACACATTCATTGTACAAAATTCAAGTACAGTATTACCAAAGGGCATAGAGTATAAATTGAAAGTGCTCTCATTTCCCCCATTCTCATTTCTAAGGCTTAAATGCTAGCCTCCTGGTAATAATTTCATCTTTAAACTTAAAAGTTCAGTTATAGTAACCACACTGTTTGTAATACATTTATTCTCTTCTTTCTCTCTGTTTTAGATTTTCAACTTTTATTTAAATATCTTGGTATCTAATAAAAAAATAAATATCTTGGTATCTTTTACTGTACTCCACATTTATGCTTTTATTTACATGATTTTTCGTGCACATGCACTGCTTCCCAACATACTTCTCCTGGGGTTCCGCCTTCAACCTTTACTTCCAAGCCTTCAAGTCAATTCTTAGTCTCTAGAGCATTTCAGAATCTACTGAGCAAAATTAATGCTCCCCTCTTTGTGTTCACACCTCTACTTTAACACTTCTCACACCATTTGAAAGTTATTAATATTCTTATCTTACTGCTTATAAATTGCAAACTTGAGATGGTGGGGGCTGTATTATTCAATTCTATACTGCTGCTTACCCTGTGCCTCTATTATTGTCTCCCAGTTTGTGGCTTGTCTTTTCTCTTTATAATGCCTTTAGATAAAGAGAAGGTTTTAATTTTAATATAGTCCAAATATAGTGACGCTTTCTTTACGGCTTGTGCTATGGCACTTAATAAACCCTACCCTGAGATCTGAGAGCATAAGGATGTTTCTCTTTATTTTCTTCTAAAAGTTCTAAATTTAAGACTTTAATGTCCCTTTTAAAGTCTTTAATCCACCTTAAATTAGTTTTTGCATACGGGAACCAACAGATAATTGATTGTTCCAGCCCATATTCTGAATAGTTTATCTTTCCCCTATTGTTTCTTTAATTCCAAAGCCCTGTCATGCCTCGGGATTTCATAGGTGCCTGGATCTGTTTCTGGGCCCTCCAGGTGATTCCATCCCTGCCGCCGCCTAGCCTATTCCTCTATAATAAATATCACAGGGTATTAATTTTTATAGCTTTATAATACGTGTTGATATATATAAAAGCCAGTCCTTGGAACACATTCTCCTTTAATAGTATTTTGGCTGTCTTTGCCCTTTGTTTTTCTATATAAATTTTAGATTAGTTCGTTAAGGTCCAGGAAAAAAATCCTGTTGGAAATTTGGCTAAAATTGCATCGAATCGATAGACGAATTCTAGCCCCTCCCCCCAACACTGTTCCCTCCCTCATGAAGGGAAAAGGTCAAGGGACGTTTATGGAATGAATGAATGTCTGATAAATGTCTCCACTGTACATCTTATAAGTTGGCATTGGATAAGTAGAGGTCAGTAAATCAATGAATGGCGGCCAGTGATAACTGAGATTACCCAGCACATTCTTACCGTTCGCCTACTTGTTCTAATAGCTTACTTAAAATCTACAAATCCACAACTCCATGCTTCTCTCAACGCGAATCTGTGAGCTATCTGGAGTAAGTCCTGAGAGTTTTCGGTAAGTCTGCGACTGCAGTCTAGGCAAAGTCAAGAGTCCATCGGACAGCGCCTGGGATCCCCGCCCCGCCGCGCCAGCCAGGCTGCAGGTCTCCAGCCAGTACGCCCGCGGCGCGAGGGACCGCGGACTACAAGTCCCGGCAGGCCGTGCGCGGCCGCGCTGAGCGATCCGGTGGCGGTGCAGCGCCGTGCGGCCTGCGGATTCCCACGGCGGGGCTGCGGCTGGGGGCCGGGCGTGGCGGTTCCGCTTGCCTCTGGGTGAGTGGGAGCAGCTTGCAGGTGGCTGGCGCGGAGCCCAGACTGACCCGGCCGTGGGGCGCGAGGGGAGTCAGCGTGGACATATCGGGAGCCGGCCTCTGCTCCGGCTCTGCAGCCGCCCGGGACCCAGGAGGGAACCCTTGTCCCGAGACCTTGTCACCGCGGCCTGGCGCGCGGCCACGTGGCTCAGGTGACTCGTAGTGCCCCGCCCCCTCTTGGATCTCCTCTGGTTGCGAGGACTCTTCAGCTTGCCGCACCAAGCAGAAGTGGGATTTAGTGAGGACTGTCTATTTGCATGGCACAGTCTTGCGTTCACACGAGTAGGTGGAGCAGGCGAGCTTCAGGTGGCTCACCCAGACGCTGAAGGCGAGCTTCAGGTGGCTCACCCAGACGCTGTTACCCTCAGGTGGCCTTACCCTGCTCACAGGCATAGGCGTCTGGGGCTGGAGCATGGTCTGAGCAAGAGTAGGGGGCGACGCACGTATCTCAGCTGTCTACTTGTTTGCACGACGTACCCCCGCTCTCTGCTTATCTCCAGCACCTTGCAGGGCCCAGCGCTTCCGAATTGCACAATAAATGTGTGCCGACGACCGTGGGTACATGGAGAGAAGCCTATAGGAAAGACACCTAGTACGTATGGTGCACTCCCAGGATTAAGTAGCATTTATTTTTCTTTCTACCTTCTAGGAAGTCATTCAACAAATATTTATTGATTACCCCCCCTGATGCTTGGCACTTAATGGATGCTCGAGAGATATTTGCAACCTTGAAGTAAATTAGACTTTGTGCCTTCACAAGTTTTCTTTAACGATTTTCTTGTAGTAGTGGTTCTCAAACTTCATCATGCATGCTAATCACCCGACGGGCTTGTTTCAACACAGAATGCTGGATGTCCATCTCTGAAGCTTTTGATTCAATAGGTCTGGTATGGGACCCAGGGAATTTACATTTCTAACATGTGCCTAGGAATGTGGATGCTGTTGGTCTGGGGATTATACTTTTGAGTACCAATGTTTTATAGGAGAAAAATCCTCTGAACTTAAAGCACCAGCTCTTCACTCCTGGTTGTGAGTCTGTCTTTAATTGCCAGTTTTACTTTTGTAGTTAAATGTGAACACGTACATATTACTTCATACACTATTCCCCCATATTTATATACAGGTTTTCATGAAGTTTATACTCATCACTTTTCCTGGTTATGTCATATTTTATCTTATTGTCTCATTATTTAGTTGGCCATTTCTCAACTGGCCTTAGGGATTTGAGATTTGATCTCTGCTACCAGAGCTTGCATTTTATTCCTTTCTGATATACATTCTTACTCTTCTCAGACAAGGGACCTACCTGTAAGATAAGAATAATGCTTGGTTCAGCCACCCATTTCTCCACCAGGGCAGTTCACTGAATACACTGTTCGGGTTTAGATTTCCAAGTCCCAGTGATTCCAGTGGCCTACTTTAGGGTCCTGCTTGTTCTTGTGCACTCTTTGCTGCCTTGGATGGAGCTGTCATACCTGGATTCAAGTTCTGGGTCCATCACTAACTAGATCCTTGGCTGAGTTTCTTACCTTTTTAAAACTCTACTTCCTTATCTGTAGAATGAACCTCTAATAGCATGCACCTCAGAACCTGGTTTTGCAAGTTTGCTTCTTAGCCGTATCAGGGACCAGGTGTCTTTGATCTTTGATTACTCCCTTCAAGGGTATTTTTGGTTTTTTTCCAGATTTGCAGGCAGACTATAAGAAATAATTTTCATTTGTCTAATACAGCGGTTCTCAACCTGTGGGTCATGACACACAGGAACTGTATTAAACGTTCACGGCATTAGGAAGGTTGAGAACCAGTGGTCTAATAGTATCTGTAGGAAATGGAAGGAGGCTGCGGTCACTTTATGGGATTATTGGAATTAAAGCCCTAAGAGCCTTTTCTTTATGGTAACTCTGTCTGTGCTCCATGCAGGCAGAGGGGACTTCAGGCCTGTAGTCCCAGAATGTGGCATGGGTAGAGGGCTGCAGATGAATCGTAGCCACTTATTGATTCCATAAACAGTAAGTGCTTGATTTCCCATTTAGTTCTGTCCAGGGGATGGACATTTAACATGTCCATCAACTTCTTATTTGTAGAACTTCCCAGACTCTCCTGTTGCCTGGTTTTGTGACCCACTGGAGTGTTTCCTGTGGTCCATTGAGATGAATTCTATTCTTATCATTGATTTGACAGTAAAACTCTGTCAGCTTTGCTGCTTGCCTAAAGGTTTTATAGACTGAAATGGTTTGTTTCTAGTGAGGAGCATTGATTGATCTTATGATATGGTGTTAATCTCCAGGGTTTCGAGCATGCCTGGCACTGTTTGGGTATGGTAGATGGTCAGAAATTATAGTCCCACCCATAGCAACTGGTGCATTTCTTGAGACGGTAGTAAGAACCTTAGTGAACAGGGGTTCAGGTGTCCCTTTCAAAGAGGTCATGTGCCTTAAAGAGAAGCTCTGAACTCTTGGAGTGGGAAGGCCTAGTTCAAGGTCTTATGATGCCATTTTACTAGCTGAGCCATCTAGGGCAAATCACTCACCCTCTCTGGGCCTTGATTTCCTCATTTATACCTGGGGATAATATTTGTCTCACCTGACTGGGCTGTGTGGACTATCTAATTAGATGAGTGTAAGGCGCTCTGTAGAAGTTAGTTGTTGCTAATATTGTTATCTAGTGATTAGGTTTTAGGCTCTTGGGGGCCTTAGACCCCCTGCAAAGTTTGTGTGCTGTTATGAGAAGTAAATCAGGTGAAAGTCAAAAAGGCAAGTAAACAGAACAGGGCAGGTGATTCATTAGCGAAGGGTTTAATAATGAAAGGTGTTTTTCAATGACAGACATATTTCATGCCTGAGAGGGTCTTTTAAAATACCCTGGGGGAGGATGGTGCCTGTGGCGCCCCGGCCCTGTATGCTGGAGGTGACGGTTCAAACCCAGCCCAGGCCACGAAACTGCAAAAAAAAAAAAAAAAAATACCCTGGGGAAAACAACTCATTTGCATGTTAAAAACTCACTGACACCTCCTGGAAAAGTCTAGTTCCAGTCTATTTAGACTCAGTTTGGCTCCTATATAATCTATTTTATGTATTTCAATTTCCACCTATTTTATTACCAAGGACATTTGTACAGAAACTGAGTTTTGAGAGTTATGTCTGCTTTGCTACCCTTCCCCCTCCTAGAGGTGTTTTCAAAGGTAGCGGAGGCCCCACTGCATACAGAGGACAGCTGTGGGGCAAATGTTTACAATATGCCTTTCATGGGTGTAACAGGGAGTTCAGATGAAGCCAGGACTGGGAGCTGGTGTTGGGGGTAATAGGGTAGGATAACTACTGAATTGGCACAGCAGGGCATGTGTTTTCACCTCGGGACCTGTGTTGTGACTGGCTCTGTATAGGCCTGACAGAGTGTAATTTATCCATTCATTGATTCATTCATTCAGTAAATGCTTTTGTGTGGTAGGCCAAGATTTTACAAACAGTAACTTGAGGGCCAAATCTGACCACACCTGATTCTTTGGGTATCTTCCCGGGTTACCTTATGCTGCAATCCTGGGTAGAGTAGTTGCATCAGACAAGTTCTAGCATACAAACCACAAATTATGGGCGGCGCCTGTGGCTCAGTGGGTAGGGTGCCGGCCCCATATACCGACGGTGGTAGGTTCAGGCCCAGCCCCGGCCAAACTGCAGCAACAACAACAACAAATAAAATAACATAAAATAAATCCTAAAAAAAAAAAACCCACAAATTATTACTCTATGGGGCGTGTTTTTTTTTTTTTTTTGTGGCAGTTTCACACTTTGTTTATCTCAGTAGAGTTGCAGTGCATCACAGCTCACAGCAACTTCAAACTCTTGGGTCCAAGTTATTCTTTTGCCTCAGCCTCCCAAGTGGCTGGGACTACAGGCACCCACCACAACACCTGGCTATTTTGTTGTTGTTGTTGTTGCAGTTGTCATTGTTTCAGCAGTCCCAGGCTGGATTTGAACCTGCCACCCTCGGTACATATGACTGACAACATAACCGCTGTGCTACAGGCACTGAGCCAAGCCAGGGGATTTTGAGGTAGCTGTGAGCTGCGTTGAGGCCATGGCATGCTAGCGTAGGCTAGAAAGCAAGACTATGGGTTCGGCACCTAAGCTAAGTGGTTAGGGCGC
>CAUYRH010075420.1:0-31917 GCA_963574655.1 Perodicticus potto | reverse complement strand
AATCTTAAGACTGACAGGAACTGACTGGGGAAGCTGTCTCCTTTTCTGCCAGGTAAGTTGGTCTCACAGGCCTCACCTGGAGAGGGTGAGTCTTCTCTTTATCTCCTTCAGGACCTGCAGTGATTCTGCTCAGGGGTTCTTTACTTCCCTGGGTGGAGGGGAGGATAGTGAATTTTACTTTCTGTTAGATTGTTAGAGCTATGCAAGGTTACCGAGAAAGAAAATACAACACCCTTTACTCAAGTATATTCCATTGTTCCATTCTTTCTCACTAAACACGAAACATACCCGATGGAAGGATGTAGTTTTCTACTCAACAGTCAAATACATCTCTAAATAATAGAATAGGGTAAGACACAAATTTATAGTATAATGTTCATGTATAAATAGTTATTTGTATTTTTTAGGTAAATAAGCTGTACTTAGCTTATTTGCAAACATCAAAGGGTCCCATTTAGAATTAGACATTCTAAGAAAAGTGGTCCCTTAGAGCCAAAGAAAGGTGTTGATAAATGTTTCTTCTTTCTACCAAGAACCTTTCTCCTCTGTCCTTCAGAGGGAGAATACAGAGTTCTTGCACCTTCCAAACCCTGCTCAGGCCCCACTGTGGCAAGAACTGTGCTGATTACTTTTTGGTTGACCTAGGAAGCCGTAGACCCCAGCAAGGTCAGCGATATCTTTCCCCAGGCACAAGGCTGTCCCTCTTGTTAGCCTGGTTTCGGCTCCTTTGAAATAAAAACCACAACAATTTTGAGTTTCTTTTTTTTTTTTTAAACAGAGTTCTGATTCTTTTCTAGGCCTGACTTCCCTTGAAGAACCTACCTCATAGCCCTCAGTGACTCTTGCCTTTCCAGGGATCAGAAGCATGAACTCTGATTAGACTATTTTATTCCAAATACGGCTCACCTCCATTCTTACCCCATCCCAAATTAAAGAGGAAAAACGATGCCTACATTACTCTACCATGTTAATTTAGTACAAAAGTATACTTTTAAGAAACTTCCATTAGTATGTCAAGAGGCTGTATTGAGGGAGCAAAATATTCACGATCATGTGCATATGCCAGGGAATGAATACCATTTTCACCTTTCGAAAGCCATGTAGTGGTGAGGGGCAGCCTGGTAGCAAAATAAGATAGTCTGAAAAAGAAGACAGAAAAATTGAACAATCTCTTATGAATGTATTTTTTTTCTTTCCCTACTGTGTCACTGAAAATTGAGGCGTTACTTTGAAACAGTCTACGCATGTGTGTCTAAGGAGTTGGCAAGGACAATGGTTCTAGATTGTCAGTGAAGGTGTTTAACCTTAAAAAGTAATTTTTCTAAAAAAGTCACGTAGGATTGGGGGTTTCAGCAAAGTCTCCTGCTCAGCATGCAACATTAGATTCATATAGTCACAGACGTGCACAAGCTAATTTAGAAGAGCTCTGAAAGAAAAGGAGACAACTTCCCAGGCCTATGCTACCGTGGTAGCTTTGGGGAATGATGCAATGAAACTTTTCAGACAGGAAGAATTGTCCTGAAAATTATCTACAAGGAGCCCAGGAGTTTTAGACATTCAACTGTTATACCACTCAGCATTTCATGCAATTAGCACCAGCACTCCTAAACCATCCTTCTTCAGCAGAGTTTAGTTATGAAGGTTCATGAAAAGAAGGAAGGTTCAGGACTTTTTTTTAATGGAGCTCTGTGTAAGAGAACCAGTTTCTGGGAGGAAAGTCTAAGGTGAGGCAAGATGACAGTGGGGCTTTTGCTGGTGTAGGTTTTCAGCTATGGGCAGCTGGGCACCTGCAGAATCCTGAGGGACAAAGTGGGGATGTGGTCTACTTTTATTCACCTCTCCTGAAATGTGACATTCTATGAGGGATAGACATGTCTGAATCAGAAGTTTGCACATTCTGTGGCCTTCTCTCCTGGTCAGGGGCAACCTCCTCCTGTGAAATGTTCACCTCCTCCACTTTCTCTCCCTGAAGTAGAGCACAGCCCTGCATGGGAGGCATGAAACCAGGTGGGGACCTTGACACAGACAGCCATAGGTTTGATGATTCAAGAAGATCGAAGGGGGTTGGCAGTTATGACTCTATTCAACTGTTGACTAATCATGATGGGGAACAAGAGATCTCTCTCCCCATCCTACTTGGGGGCCTAGTCAGCGTCCCAGGGAGAATATAAAGCTCAGAAGCCATCAGACATGGAAGGGCATTGGACCCGTGTGGGATGTTCAGAACTGGCAGTTTTCTGGGATGACTGGCCAGAAGCTTTCTCGTTGGCTGAGATCTGTGACATTTTTATGTGGCTGAATGATCTACTGGGTTAAAGAGAGAAAGCCCCCTCAGGAACTATCATTGTGGGTGTATAGGTAACAAAATTTGCACGAGGCAGTCCAATAACTGCTAGAAGAGACCATGATGCTGGTCTGGGAAAGGATTTCTTTTGGGTAGGACTCCAATAGCACAGGAAACAAAATAAAAAACATACACATAGGATTACATCAAACGGAACACTTCTGTGCAGCAAAGGAAATCAAAGAGCCAACCTTTGTAATGGGAGAAGACATTTGCAAACTGTATGTTTGATAAGGGGCTAATATCCCAAATCTGTGGAGAACTCAGATTCAATAGTAAAAAATTATTGATTTAGAAATGTGCAAAATATCTGAACAGGCATTTCTTAAAAGATATACAAACATGAAAGAGTGCTTAGCATCACCACACAGGGAAACACAAATTAAAGCCACAATAAGATACCACTGTGCACCTTTTAGAACGGCCATTATCAAAAAGACAGAACAAGTGTTGGCAAAGACACAACCCTTGAACATTGTTGGTGTAAATGTAAATTAGTCCAGCCATTATGGAAAACCATTGGAGATTTCTCATAATATTAAAAAAACACCAGTGTACAATGTTCCTATTGGGTATATATCCAAAGGAAATTGAAATCCAGATGTCAAAGAGGAGTGTCTGGTCTTCTATGTCCTGGTAGCACCATTCACAATAGCCAAAATAGAGATTTACCCCAAGTGTCCAATGACAGAGGAATGGATAAATGTGGTTTATGCACATAATGGAACACTAGTCAGCCTTAAAGAAAATCCTGTCATTTGTGACAATATGGATACACGTAGAGGACATTAAGGGAAGTAATCCAGGCACAGAGAGCCACAAGTCTCCCGATCAACTTATGCATAGAATCTCAGCAAGTCAGGCTCAGCAGCAGAGAGCAGGATGATGGTTACTACAGGCAGATGTCAGGATGAAGGGAGACATGGGAAGAAGTCGGTCAGAGAACCTAAAATTTCAGTTAGGAGAAAAAACTTCAAGAGAAATTTTGTACAACACAGTGACTATAGTTAACAATGTGCTATATGCTTGGAAATCCCTAGTAAGTGTGCTCACCACACACGCACAAAAAAATTGCGTGAGGTAATGCATGTTAATTAGCTCCATTTAGTCTTTCCCCACTGCACACATATCTCAAAGCAAGTGCATACCAGAAGTATGCACAATTTGGTCATTTAAAGTTACTTTCTAAGAGGAACTCAGTATTACTGAAAACTTGAAAGCTGGAGAGAGGGACATGTTCTTCCTAAACTACCAGACGGGTGTGTGTGAACGCTCTGCGGACAGAGGCAGCCTCTGTCTCACCGGCGGAATCCCGGCTCTCACTGTTTTGGTAGAGCCTTATGGTCCAACAGCATGACACAAGTGCGTCCTTACTTTCCTTAGATCCACACCGGTTCCTGGCACAGTAAGCGAAGGGGAAATACTGCAGACTGGGAAATGACGCTGTTCATGTAATAAGTCTGTTACGTGATGGGAATGGAGAAGTGGTTGTCAGATTTTAGTTTTTCACCTTTGTGAGAATGGAATCACTGCTCCTGGGCCCCCCACACGTGGAAGCGGACCTGGAGACCTCGGTTAGGAGGCTTTCCAAGCGCGTTAAGGAACAAGTTATGCACCAAAGAGGGGCCTTCCACTCCCACCTTGCTAGGTTTGAGTCAGCCGCTTCCTGTGAAGACTGAAATGAACAGAAAAGCCCATGAAATCCAACACTGGTTCCATTGAGTGTTCAGCCCCACCTCATTCTCCCTAGCCTGGGGTAACTGCCTTCCCTTTTGAGCAACCGTTGACTCTCACTTGGCACCCTGCATTTTGATCTTTTTATTTGTACGCACTCCCTCAGCAAGTGGATTGTAATTCAGCTCAATTCAACCCCAGTTTAAAATATTTATTCTGTACCTATTCTGTATCAGGGACAGTGGGAAGTACTGGTGGTAAGTAAACACAGTCTCCTCACTTGCTAGAAGACGTAAGACAACTGTCTTCTAGCAAGTGGGGACAGGAGAGCAGACTGCCCCAGGACCCATGTGTCAGAAAACCATTGGAGATTTCTCATAATATTAAAAAAATAACAGTGTACAATGTTCCTATTGGGTATATATCCAAAGGAAATTGAAATCCAGATGTCAAAGAGGAGTGTCTGGTCTTGTATGTCCCGGTAGCACCATTCACAATAGCCAAAATAGAGATGTGGGTCCAGGACCCATGTGTCGTGGACTGAATGTAACCACAGAAGAGCTGGTGGGGTAACAGGTAGCAGGACAGGAAGGTGCAGGGGGCGAGGCGTCAGGAAATTGTCCTTAGAGAGGTGATAGCTGTGATGGGCTCGGGGGGGAGTTCAAGATCTTGGCCAAGGGGTAGGGGAAGCAAGATTGTATTTCAGACAGAAGGGAAAACAAGTGCAAAAAAAAAAAAGGACAGGAAGAAGTGGCATTTGATTATTTAGGGAAATGAAAGCAGCTCAGTGCGGGTAGAACATGAAGGTTGGAAGAGCAGAGAGCAGCAGGCAGCGGTGGCTGGATGCCGGTGATGATGGGTTTGCACATTATTTTCACAGGCTTGGATTTTGCCCTATTGCCAATGAGAAGTTATACGACCGTTGCCTAGGCTGGAGACAGAGTCACCGTTACTAGGTTAACTGCGGAGGGTACACTACGTGATCACTAATAAACGAGGGTGGTGGCCATCAGGAGTAAAGAAGAGCCATTTGGGGCACAGCCCAGAGAACTTAGTATTTATGTATCTCAAGGTGTGGCTGGGAAAGCATCTGGAATCCTTCCCAAATCCTACTTTGGTGAATGTCTTGGTGCCACTAACAAGGAAAAGAATGAAATAGGAGGTAGAGAAGCTTTTGGGATGGGAAAATAAGTTCATGTTGGAATTTTTTCGATTATATGCACATTTTTACCTATGGGACAATTTGGGGCAACTGCCCAGTAGGCAACCAGGGCTGTGAATCCGGATGGCCAGGAAGGAGGCCAGGCATGCCTCTCATCCCCTGCGTGTCCCCTGAGCCTCTCACTAGGCTCTGCAGCTATTCCCTCTAGGTTTTAGGTAAGAGTCATAATTCTGGTGCTAATGATGATGAAGCTTTAATCAGATGTGTGCTTTATCAGCATCTGACGTTGTCTAGGTAAGGCTGAGGCTTTCTTCTTGGCTGAGGCCTTGGGCCCGAGATAACTTGGATGGCTCCACTAAATCACTTGCCTTATCGGCAGTGTCATTCTTTTGATGTGGCCTGTGTTTGCAGCAGGAAGTTTGAACTCATCTCTCCTGAGAACTGTAGGGTCCAGGAAGCCCTCTGATGCTGCCCACAGGGTACCAGAGTTCCAGCTGTTGCCTTGACAAAACAGCTATCTCTACAGAATA
Organism: Perodicticus potto; assembly: GCA_963574655.1. Taxonomy (NCBI): domain Eukaryota; kingdom Metazoa; phylum Chordata; class Mammalia; order Primates; family Lorisidae; genus Perodicticus; species Perodicticus potto. Next base: position 26,207 of record CAUYRH010075420.1, on the reverse strand, counting down.
GAACAGGGTATTCTCCCATGACTAAGGGTGCAAAAATACTGCTTGAAACATTATTACCAACTAACAATCATGCTTTCACCTCAGGCACTCTACCGGGTGTTAAATTTATTTTTCTTGCTTTATGCCAGCAGAATTCAAAATTCCATCCACTTCAGAATGTAAAGCTGGTAATAATGGATTTATTTACCTAAGTTAAAATGAAAGCATTAATATTGAGATAAATGCCAGAGAATTCACTCCTATTGCTTCAAATGTTGAATTGTTTTTCAAAGAGATTGATCTTATTGGTGAAGGATCAAGTTAGATATTTTTGTCAGGTACAAATGTGGTACCCAGGATGGTTTTTCAGTCAATTGGCTATTGAAATAAACGAGGCTATATCCTTGAAAGCAGCCAAGAAATGCCTTGTCTCTAAGCACACAGGTGGGGTGTTCTGGGAACCAGTGTCCCACTCAGCTTCATGGTTGAGGGCAAGTGGTGAAGGCTGAAGCAGCTGGGGGCCCAACTGTGGCCACAATTAGGCACAACTCTAGTCTGACATCTGTCTAAACCAGGCGGGCAGCAACACACAGGAAAAGCTGAACTCAGTCGACGCAGGCAGAGCAAAAGGTGACAAGCCAAACAAAACCAGAAACATAGGTGGGACAGGAGGGGGATGAACGTGGAAAAGGCAGTGTCTGTGGCTCAGTGGTTAGGGCGCCAGTGTTGGAACCCAGCTTGGGCCAGCTAAACAAAAATGATAACTGCAGCTTCTACTACACTTGTCCCAGCTACTTGGCAGGCTGAGGCAAGAGAAATTGCTTAAGCCCAAGAGTTTGAGGTTGCTGTGAGCTGTGACACCACAGCACTCTACCCAGGGTAACAGCTTGAGACTCTGTCTCCAAAAAAAAAAAAAAAAATTAAATTAAAAGAAAGAAAAAAGGCCGGCCCCATACGCTGGAGGTGGTGGGTTCAAACCCAGTCCTGGTTAAAACTGGAAAAAAAAAAAAAGAACTTCCATTTTCCTTGTCATAATACAGCATCCTTCATTGCTTTAGTCCAGTGGTTCTCAACCTGCGGGTCACGACCCACAGGAACCACATTAAAGGCTCGCGGCATTAGGAAGGTTGAGAACCACTGCTTTAGTCAAATTTACTTTGCTAATTTTCTTCTCATTGGAGTTTTGGTTCTACTTATTTTCTTCTGGTTATTTTTTTCTTCCCTAGAAGATGATATCTAAAACTGACTTTATGGAGCAAATAAATGTTCTTTATAGTATTTAAGTATTAAATGTGTCTTAAGTTTTAAGTCACTGCAAGAGATGGGTCATTTAAAGGTTTCACGTAGGTAGTGTGCACGGCCTGTACCTTGGACGGAATTTGTAATCTAGTGTGGAAGATGGAATGCACACACAAAATAACTCCAATGAAAGCAGAGCAGAAAGGGCTAAAAATCTGTAAAGTACAATGGGAGCTCAGAATCAGAAGGGATTACTCCCAGACGGAAACCAGACGAGACTTCAAAGGCGTGGCAACACTCTTGGCTGGGCAGTGTGTGGTGGTCAGTATTGCAGTGGGCAGTGTGAGCAGGAAAATGCCTGAGCAAAGACACAGTCATGGACAGCAGATGACAGATCCAAAGAGTTTCCAACAAACATTATCTAGGTGGATTTAGACAGTCTTAAAATTTGCATTCTTTTCCACCCAAGAATTTAATTTTACTGGTCTCATTACTTTCCCAGAAAATACCAAGACCCTCCATTAAAACCCTGTAAATTTAGCTTTATGACTCCTGGAAAACATGACTCCCACCTTTAAGCTTTGTAAATAAAATATGGCCTCTAATAACGTTTAACTGGCTTTGGATTGTTACAGCCACACGATTATTCCATCTGATAGGTTGAGACTACCAGGCATGGGCTCCCTATTGTTTACAAAGAAACCACTGAAAATGTATTTGCATTGGGAGCTTGTCAAATTAAAATCCACTTTATTCAAAACTAACTTTATATACTCCAAACTGTAGATAATTTTTGTGAGTGAAATTGAGAGACAGCAGATTTAATATATCATAATCTATCATTTCAGTTTATTGATCATTTGGAAATCCCATTTTATCTTTGGGCCCATGTTTATATTAAATTCCCTGTCATTGTCTCACTGTTTTTTTAGCAGTTCTTTGTACATCCCATGTAGGAACACTTTAAAAGGAATGCATATTGCAAGTGTGGCCGATTCTCCTTTGTGATAGTTACGTCCATATAGTTACCGTGAACACTGAATTAGCACATACTGAACCATTGCTCGGAGTGGAATACTGGCTTAGGTTGCTTCGAACCTCTTGTCACCTTTGTGACAACAGATTGATACATAACCTTGTTTCCTGTTTGATGGCACCTTATTTGATATGTATTGTTAATTCAGTAATTTTAAACTCCCCATAAACAGCCTAATGCATGCCTGAACAGAGTTTACCCAACACACATTTTCTCTAAGGCACATCACAGACTTCCTCAACTCAGGAGCCCTGTGGGACCAGGGTTCAAATCTTGGGGACCATCTACAACAGCAAAATATCCAATATAAACTCAAAAATGCAAATGTGACACTCAGTAGGTCACATGAAGGACACTTATTTATGGAATGAGAACTGGAAGAACACAGCATCCGGCTAAGAAGGGAAGGTGTGTGTCAGGCGCTTCAGAAGGAAATGTAGACGTCAGGGGTCTCACAATGGCTGCTCTGCATATGTCTGTTATTTGGGGTTAGAAATAAATTTTAGCAACTAGACACATCCAAGTTCAGAATATGAAATAAGCATTGTACTTCATTCTAGTTTTCCATCTTACCCTTCATTGTCTTTGGATGGACAAAAGCTCTGAATTTTAGCATAGTGCAATGGATTGCCATGGTTTTTCTCCTTCACTGTGGAAGCTTTGTGTGCAGACACACAAAGATTTAAGAAATCTGCCTACCTCAGGATCATGAAGAGATGCTCCCACACATTCTTCTATAGTTTTAATATTTTGTTTTTCAAGTTTAGATGTATGTCATCTGGAATTGATATTTGCATATGGTAGGAGTCAGGGCTCATAATTTTTTTATCATATGGATATCCAGTTGACCCATAATCATCTATTGTAAAGATCTTTTTTCCCAGCCCACTGTGGTGTGAACTTTGCCATTAGTTAGTTGACTACATCTGTTTATGCACTATGTATGCATTTTGGCTCCATTTATTAGACAGTATTAGACTCTGCTCTAACTATTGACAACTTTGTAGAAAACTTTCGGTTTCGTCTTTCTTCTATCTTGGCTATTCTTGGCCCTGTGTACATTTTTTATGTGAATTTTAAAATAAGCTTATCAATTTCCACATTAAGAATAAAGATAAAATAGAATGGAACTTCATGGAATCTATAGATTAGTTTGGGAACATTTTTTAGAGTCTTCCAATCAACAAACTTGGTACAGTAGGTATTTAGAAGTTATTCTCAGTAATGGCTGGCTGGCAATGTTAGTAAACAATTTTTGCATATTTTGTGCTTACTGAGTTTTTTGAAGGTCTTATAACTGGTATCTTTAAAAAATTCTCATGTTCTGTTGATTTACAAAAGTATAATTGTTACATTGCCTTGTATCTAATAACTTGGCCAATTTCACTAGTTGATGCTAATATTTTACTTGTTGATCTGTTTTTTATACATAAATTTATGGTCTGCAAGATATATTCCCCCTTTCCGTATCACTTTTTGTTTTTACTTCTGCCTCTTATTGTACTTGCTGAGACCTACAGGGTAGTGATGAATAAACCTGGGGTAAACACCTTCTTTGTCTCATTCCTAACCACAAGGAAGTTTCCTCCCCATTCCTTTATTAATTACGTGTTTGCCACTGGACTTTTATAGATTCTCTCCATTAGATTATGGACCTCAGCCTCTAGTGCTGGTTTGTGAAGAGGCTTTGCCCTAACTGAATATTAAATTTTAATCAATGCCTTTCCTTATTTCTTTTTTCCCCTGCAAATGTGGTAAATTACATTGGTTTTCAAATGTTAAACAACTTAATTCGTGAAATAAGCCCAACTTAGTCCAGACATATTATCCCCATTATATATTGCCAGAATCCATTTCCTAGTGTCTTACACACGATGTCTGCATCTGTACTCATGAGAGATGGCGGCTTGTGACATTCATGCCACGTCCAGGCTTTAACATCAAGATTTAGATCAGATACCCCAAGAATAGTGTTCTGAGACAGATTTGCATGCAGGTGAAAAACTACCCCACAGCATTAGACAAGGTAGGACTAGGCAGGAGGAGGTGTTCGACTTTACTGTAGTCACAGACACCACAAAGAACCCCAAGGAGTCCATCAGCCGGGAGGCCCCCCAGTGGTTGCTCCTTCAGGGAAGGGGGCTGGCTGGGCCTTTATTCCCCAAATAGCCCAGTCTTTAGATGAAGCTGTCCTGGCAGGGTATGACCTTGGGGGAATATACCTCTTTTTGGCTTCTGAAGATTTCCTTGCAGGGCCCCAACTGAGAAGTTTTTGCTGCAAGCAATAAAGTCGAGAAGGAAATCAGTGACCAGCCAAGCAGACAGTGAGCTGTGGCCTCCAAGTGGGCTTGCTGCCGTCATAAAATGAAACTGATCAAAAATGGCAGAAATAGAATCCTATTTGTATACTGCTGGGAATCTGGCACAGAGGAAAATCAACAATTGAGTTGAAACTGATAAAAGATCAAATAAAAATGATTCTTTGAAAAGCAAAAAACAACAACAACAAAACAAACAAAAACAAAACCAAAAAGTGCAAGGTGGGAATAAAAGGCATAATTCCCTAAAGATGTTGGAAACATTGAAAAGGGCATAAGATTATGCCATGCATGATTACATAACACATTTGAAAATTAAATAGATGGATTTTCCCGAGAAACAACTTCAACTGAATTTTTCAACTTGGAATCATGGGTTATACGGACAAGAGCGGTTTTAGCAGAATGCTGAGGAATCCTAACTCAGGAGTTTAGGCAGGATTCTAAGGAGAAGAATTGGGATGAAGACAATGTTTTGCATACTTTTGTGGCATAGGGAAATAGAGCTGGAGGAATAAGTCAGGAAGTGTATTTTTTAACGTGGCACAGATAACATCACATTTGTATGCTGATGGAAATAATCTGAAAGATGGGAAAAAATTCAAGAGAACAAATTGATAGAGCTGTGCTTGACAAGGCAAAAGCTGGCAAATCAGTGCAAACAGTGCAAGTTTGGCATCAGATGGGAACAGGGCTAGTCATCTATACCAATGTTTAGAGTATACTGGTGCTGATGCTGCCGGCTGAGTAGATCAGCTGTTTGGAGCCTTTGCAAGTGTTCTGATTCAGCATTAATTGATAGGAAGATTACTGTCAAGAGGTAAACTTTCCCCACGTTATTTTATTTAATTTAAATGTATTCAAGATAAAATGCCTATAGGGGTTTTAGTAGACTGACTGTCTGACCCCAAATTTGCTTGACAGAAACAATGCAGGCCGATTTTGATGAGAAAAGGTATCTGAGGGTTACTACCAGACATCAGCATTTGTTTCATACTTACACCAGTTAAGACAGTTTGGTATTAGCACAGCCACAGGAAATAGGTTCAGTGGGCAGACCTCATATGTTCATAAGTATTAAATTCAAAGACCTTAAATGAGAGATACTATGCCTTCCTGGGGATGAGCCAGTTAACGAATAATTTGGGATGAGTGGTTAGTCATCTAATGAAAATTAAAACTAAATTCTTATGCGGCAGCATATGGAAGAATAAGAGCCACCTGGATCAAATACCCAAATGAGAACATTAATATTTAAAACAAAGAGAGAGGTGCCTATGCCTATTCTCTGAAGCTATCTCGTGCATATTCCCCCCACGCCCAGAAAAATCGCTATCACTCAGGCCAGTGGTTCTCAACCTTCCTAAAGTTGTGAGCCTTTAATACAGTTCCTGGGGTCGCGACCCAGAGGCTGAGAGCCGCTGACTTGGGTGCTAAACAGATTTGGAGGATGCGATGTCTCTCTCACTGCGGTCTGGCAGATGAGAACTAGTAATCAGTGGTGTATTGAAAAGAAAAATGCATTTTTAAATGGATTCATGGAGTCCTTTAATATCCTGCTTCGACCCATGTCTCCCCTGCTTGTAATTTTTCTGAAAAACATTTTATTTGTTCGGGCTGTGTTACATAATCACACATGCCCATCTCATGATACACTTGGCCTTATACTCAAAACGTGTTTCCGTGACGGATACGTCCATACACTGCCTTAGCACCCGCGTGGGCTAGAAAAAAGACACACACTTGTGCGCTCAAATTCTGGCGCAGAACTTTGTTCCTCGTCCAGCCCTTTTCTGTCCCTGTCTGGCCCCATTTCTTGCCCTGCTCCACGTCCCACAGAGCTGATCCAAGCCTAGAGTGTCTTTGAAACCAATGTGAGCTTGGTGGGCGGGGGGCGGGGGCGAGCGAAGCTGAGAAAGGGGACTTTGTAATTCTTGCCTTTGCACTTCGCAGCATTTGTCAAAGTTTTTCGTCTAGAGCCAAACTCTTTGAATTTTGGGAGCTCCTCAGATCTGTGCCACAGATGTGCTTCCTGAAGTACACGCAGCCAGATAATGATCTCCTGAGACTCCCACCTGCTCAGAGCCCACACATTCCTCCGTGGGACTGTTTGGGACGTGGCATGTGCTTGATCTTTATTTCTGAAACCAGAGTTTCAGCTGAGAAATATCCAGGGCATCTAATTAGCATGAGAAGCACACATCACCTTCCATATATCCCACTCTTTTGTTCTACGTTAATTTCAATCCAAAGTTTGTTCATTAAGGAGAAAAGGGCAAAGCTTGAATGGAAACAGTGCTATTGGGCTGTCTGCTGCCTCCCCATCTTTAGCCATGGCTCAGGCCACTGATTTAGCTTTTCTATACATTTTCTTTTGCCCCCAAATCTGATGAATAGTTCTATCTGTCCCTCAGCCACTAATAGACTGCAACTAAAAGCCTTGAGTTTCTCACATAGACCTAGGAGTTAAGCCAATCCAAACCCGGATAAATTGTAGTGCCAAAAATCACAAATTTTAATCCTGAAATAAGATCCATCCAAAGATGAGGTTGTGTTATCAAATGGAGGGCAAAGATTTGGGGTGAGGCCATCTAGTCCTCAAAAACAAAGTGGCAAACAATTTGGATGTTTCAGAACAACAACCTAGGACCTTAGAGGCTGCAAGTTGAGATTTTAACATGGACCCTTGGAAAATAGTAGCCAGAGCAGTGGGTGTTAGTTTTAATCCTGGGCACAGTTATTACTGCATGCTCTTCTGATATGGAGAGAAACCTCCGTTGATACAGAGATTATTCAAGGGAGAACACAGGCTGTTTGTGGAGACATGTAATATAAATTTATAGATTTTACTCCTGCCATAAAAGTAAGTTGCCAATAAATGAGCTGAACTTTGACTGTCTGAATGCTATAGGATATCTAAAATCGGTAGGTGCTGAATCATAAAATGTACAAGATAACAAGGTGCCCATCCCTGAAGCTAAGTGGAAGCTGAATGGCCAATTGCTCTTTTTTAATTAAGTACAAACTTGATCCAGATATTGTCATTCATCATAGCTGTGAGCCAACCTTGTATGGAATATTACAGTTGGTATAACCACCAGAGTGAAATTGCTCTGAAATTCTACTGGTTCAACTAGTTGCTAATTAGGCAGCCTGTGTTGAACTGAAATTACGTATAGAATGAGCTTGATGCCTCTGGATTCTTGGAAACTAACAGAATAGAGCTGTAGTTAATAATGTGTAAGGTGAATTTCTAAACCACATTTCATTCGAAACATACAATAACTCTCCATTTGAACTTACAATGCTCCTGTTATATGAAATAAAGCAAAACAAATCAATGTTAAGTTATAGTGCAAATAATATATATACACCACAAATAGCCAGCTTAGAGGTAGTACATTAATAAATGTGGGACTCGCTTAGAGGGAACATTCAAGGTGAATATGAATGTGTTTATTTTCCGCTATGTTTATATATATTAGTCACTGGATTGTATATGAATTTGTATCTTTAAGTTATGACTCAGACTCTATAAGTTCATTCATATAAAATGACTTAAAATTATAGGATTGTTGCCAGTACTTACATTGCCTACTCAGGACAAACTGCTGCTGTACAATTTCTGGGATGGGCTTAATTCAAATACATTATCTTATTCCCTTAAAGGTTGGGATATGACCAAACTCCAACATGTTAGCCTAGAAGAGCCAGAGTCTATACCTTTACTCCATAGGCACCTTTAAATGAGACGGAATATTACTATTAGGTTACACGTTCTAACAGTATTTAGTAGATATGATCTTAATATCAGAGGCTGCATTGTCTTGTGAAGACAGAAAAACTATTGCAGGAAACTTCTTGAGTGTGAAAATTAAGTTCCCCGACAGGGAACCTAGAGAGAAAATTAAGGCTTTATAGTATATGGCTGCTCCTGATTTACAAAAATACTCAGCTTAGTTAATTAGCTGTGACAGAAATGAAGATTAACTGGTGTTTTATTAAGTTAGTATGTTACCACTAGTCTATTAAGGGACACAGCACTACCTTAAATTTCCCTGGAAGCCTGAGTGCCGGAGTAGGAGATGAAAATTTCTAAGGGCAAGGAGGAGCGAGCAGATAGTGCCAATAATAATGTTCGGAGGTGGCTTGGCGCCCATAGCACACTGGTTACGGCACTAGCCATATGCACATTTGATTTCTAAAGTGATGACATTTGTCATAAGGGGCAATAAAAATCCTATTTAATAAGTGTGTTTGCAAAACCCTGGTCTTTAAGCAGAGAATGAATCTAAAATTCCCCACGTCTATATTATTTATATATAAACTTTAATATATGTTCACGTATAAAATATTAAATAAAAATTTTAGATTTTCAAGTTTTTATCTTTCAGGAGGAAGAGAATAAGAATATTTCTCCTCCTTTCACTTTTTGCCTTTCAAAAAAGCATTCTTCCTGGAGGAACACAGGCTGCTATCAGCATTGGGGTTTGTGTGGTCTCCGGGTTCATGATGTATGTGGGAGTTACAGCATCTTACAATAGTGGGCAAAAAATGTAATAAAGTAAAGGAAGGAGGGTGGGGCTTGGGGATCCATAAGATTCAGGATAAAATTCTCAAGGTGCATGAGGACATTACTGTCAGGTCTGGGGAAAGCTGGAATTATGGGGACTCACCTAGGAGCTGGATTAAAAGTTATAGAAATTACGCCCTCCCGGTCTATGCGACTGCCCTGTCAGGGGCGGACTGGTGCACTTGGACTTGGAGCCCTTCTGCTCTGATTTTCTACCCAAAGCCCACAGCTGTATCCCTTCATTCCTTTCCCTTCTACCATCATTCTGAAACTCAGCTGTTGACTTTGACCTTATAGCCCTTTCAGATTTTTCAGTTTCCTACTAAATAGCGCTAGCATTTGGTCACACCTGCAAACCTCTCATGATTCCGGTTCCTTCAATAACCACTCAGAGCTATCAATTGTCTTGATCTGCACAGATACAAAGATTAAATGAGATATATTCTTGCCCTTAAAAAACTCACAGCCTTAAGCCAAATATGGGAAGCACATATTCTAACACATATTATAATCATATGTGTTTGGTGAACACATTCAAATAATGGGCACATTTTAAAAACATTTATTGCCAAGAAGGCTTTTTAGATGCCATTAAATATCATTAAGAACCTCTCATAATTCAAATACATACAGGGAAAATTAGATCTGTATAGATGCAAATAGGTGATTACTCCACAAAACAGTTTCAAAGTTCAAAACATGTTTCTCCTGATGTAACAGTGCCAAAGAGACATGGAGAAGTATTGTTATTTATAAAAGGTGTATTAATCATCTTTATGTAAATAAATGAGACCCCGTATACAATGGGGTACCCACATACGTCTTAGAAATAAGCTTTTGTTTTGATATGTGACTACGCCGTGGCTATTTTAATATCTAACCAAGCTTAGTCAAATAAGATTTTTACCTGAACTGGATTTCACACTAATTTCTCTTTTATGCCACGTCTAACATATGATGTTGCTCTCTTCCATATAAAAGAGGACAGGCCAATTTTCACAGAAGTGAGGTGACATGCTTTTATTTTGTAAATCTCTTTGCAATCACATGAACGTACACGCTCTTGTCCTAAGGACTACTGATTTTTTTTTTGCTGTAAAGTTGGTGCTTATGTCAATGGCATAAGATGAGCGTGACAAATTACAGAAAACAAGAATTTGGGTTAAGTCATAACCATGGGCTACTTTAATACAGTACTACGTAGAGGATTATTCTAGGTTCCAATTTCTGGCATCAGAAATCTCAGTTTATGTCATGGGGACGGTTATGTGTTAGGAAGGGAAACTGAAATGACTTGTGTAGTACATTTTTGCCTTTGTAACTTTTATCGTAATGAACGGTGGCCTGACCTCGCGCCACCAGCTCTGAACAGCAGCACCTGTGGCTCTGCGCGCAGGTGCACGGCTGCTCTGAACCCGGGGTTTAGTTACTCCGTCTACAAAGTGAAGCATCAAGTTATTAGATACCCGCGCGAGGGACGCAGCATGAGCAATACGAAGACAACAAAACGTGACCCCGGACTTCTAGAAACAAGTCACAAACAAGCAGGGACAGATCTCTCTCCTGTTGGTCACTTGTTTGGGCTTACCTGCAGGCTTGGGGCGTCCTCCTTCTGGGCTGGTTTGGGACCCACATCAAGAGTATCAGCAGCGCTGTCCCGAGAGAGACCCTGGCTCTGCTTGGTGGTCCCCCAACGGGCTTCAGGATGTTGACACTCCATAAACCCAACTACTTTCCACTGCGCCCTGGAATCTCTTAATTATGTACATCAAACTCCCGTTGCATCCATCAGGGTCCCTCCTGGACTCTTGTGTCCCAGGTTCTGATAATTACGTGCCCCTTATCTGTTGTGATTTCTGCTGTGACCGTCTCCTCCCAATCTGGCCTTGTGGCCTCTCTACTGAGAATGGATCAAGCCCAAGGGAAGCTCCCTGGGACTGCACCTTAGGGAGCTTTGCTGTGTCAGTCGGGTGAGACGCGACAAGACGGTGAAAACAAATCACAGAAAGCAAAAGAAATCGGCTACTCACAGGTTCCAGAGCGGTCGGTTGTGGACGCAGCGGAGAACTCAGGCTGCGGGTCTGGATGCCGCGGACAAGCAAGACCCCGTGGTTAAAGAAAACGCGCGCAAAGGGGAAATATTGATGCAACTCAGGTGTGGACTGTTAGTTTTATCAGGGTCGGCAGCTGTGGGGTGTGTTGGCTTCGGGGACAGTGAGATGAGAAACAGGTGGGCCACATGGTAACCCACCAAAGGTGAGAGGGGGAGTTTGAACAGGACCAAAGGTGAGAGGGTACAGCTGGCTTTGAAACAGCCTGAGAATGAGTGCTGAGGCTGCCACTATAATTCATGGCATTTTCCCTGCTTGCTGACGTCCTAAGCCTTAGCAGCTTTAATTGGTCCAATAGCTTCCAGTTCCTCTTAGGCTGAGTTTATGCTGAAACACACAGAAAAAACAAAAGCTTTGATCGACTTCTTTTAAATGTGAAAGTGTGAGGTATGTGGAACCTGATTGGGAAGGGGACTTGCAGCAAATGCTGGCAAACATATTGTATCAGAAATGAACAGGATATTCCAATCAGGAGGGGACAGGGAGGAAAAAGACCGACGTGGTCGGTGGATGAAAGAGAAGGAGGCTGTGGTGAGAGAAATTCCAGCCGTCCTGCTGGCCACATAACTTCTAAGAATGGAGGCAGCTCAGGCTGGCCCATGAGTGTTAATTGTTCAATTTCCAGGAATTTTTCTCAGTCTGGTGTTAAACACGGGTGTCATAAAAAATTATATGAGCATGATTAAATAAATTATCTGAAAAATGGGCATAATAGATACTCAAAACATGACTTCCTAATTGTTTTATTGTCTGTGCTTTTGAGGTTATAGATGCCCAAAGCATCCAAGGAAAGCACATAAATACAAGGGTGGGCGACTGGGCCTCTCATTCCTACTCTACGTCAGTGATGGTGTGACATTTTCTACACTGGGAGTGTCTACCCTATGGGCATTGGCAAACACTATAAATTGGGCTTTGTTTTGTGGGGAGCCAGGTTTTTATCAATAACTAACTACCACCTACCCCCAGGTTCATGCCTATGAATCTCAAGAGATGAGGAGGCAAGTTGCATGCCCCAGCACGTGTTGAAGAAGGAATTAAAAGAAAAAAAAATCTCCAGGGACTAGAGAGCCTCCAATGACAGCCCATGGGGTCACAGTTTCACTCTGCACTTTGCCTGTCCATGGATCCTGAATCTTTGATTTCTCTGCTGTTATTGCCCCGTAAATCCAAGCCTAGGTGTTCTAGTTCTAGAAAAACAAAATCTTATTTCTAATCTTCTATTTTGGATACCAAAATAACACAGACCTTTTCATTCTTTCCTGAGTCTCTTCAGTAATGTTGAGATAAAGTGTATTTCTGACAAAGGAGACAACTGATCTCTACATATATCATCACAGTTTTTTCTTTTGTAATAAGAATTTTCTATAGATTTATATTTTTACACCATTTCCAGGCTTCATAATACATTCCTAAAATCACGCTTGCTGCTTTAAATCTTCTTTGTTAGCCAAACAGGATGACAGAAGAGCGCCTAACAGATGTTTCGTCCCTGGAGCAGTTGTGTGCCCGCCTCCATCATTTCTTCATCTTTTTCTCCAGCTCCTTGCAGGGAGAGTCAAGGATAACTTCCAAGTTCCAGCCTGTCTTGTTTTCTGACCTTTGATGGAAGCCAGGAAGCATTTCCAGCTTCCTTAATAATGAAATGATTTGTTGCTAACTCCGGATTTTGTCAATCTATGAGACAGCGTAGGGGTTGAGGGTGTGAGACTCTTCCATTCTTCTGCAATTGGATAGTTAAGTAAACCCAGGCATCTCTTGCAACCTGTCTGAGGTTTCATTTCTGTTTCTGTAAAATACAGATAATGATGCTATCTGCTTGATGGGCGTATTAACTTTCTGTGGTTGCCCTAACAAATGACCATGAACCTGGGTGGCTTAAACCATAGAAATGTTTTCTCTTATAGTTCTGGAGGCCGTACATACCAGTCCAGGAGCCAGTGGAGAGACACGCTCTCTCTAGAGGCTCCAGGGGAAATTGCATTCCATTTCTCGCCTCTCCCAGCTTCCGGCAGTAGTTGGCGTTCCTCAGCTTGTGGCTGCACCTCTCCAATCTTGACTTCTGGAGTTACCCTGCTCCCTGTTCTTCCATCAGCCTTCCTCTGTGTGTGCCTTAAAAGGACACTTGCTTGGATTTAGGGCCCTCTGGATAACCTAGGATCATCTCAGGATGCTCAATTTAATGATGTTTGCCAAGATCTTTTCTTCCCAGAAGCTTACGAGGCTCTGTGCATTAGAACGTTATGTATCTCATTGGGGACTCCCGTTCCACCCCAAACAATAGGGTTGTTAGGGCTCACTCAGTAAGTACAGGGAAACTAGCTGTGACCGTTTCTTGAATTATTAAATACTTCTTCTCTTCCTCCTATGCTCCCTCCTCTTCCTTCTTCCTTCTCTTCTACTTTCATCTGTTCTTGGTTTTTGTCTCACTTTTTTTTTTTTTGAGGCCTTATCATATTCATTAAGTTTCCATATTTAGTCCCAATCTCAGGATTCAGTTTCCCCTGGGGTCCTTCCTTATTTCCCAATCAAAGGGAAGCTCAGTTCTGAAGCTGAGGTTTCTCAAGCAGAATTCCGCAACTCATATCTCCTGAGTTCAGACGAGCGTCTCTTCTTGTCCCCGCTCCAGTCCGTGTCAACATTCGGCCGAGATCCCTGCATCCTGCCCCTTGGTTTCTTGCCTTTTCAGGTTGATTTCTACATCCTGGAAAACGACCCCTGCTCTTCAACCTTGAACTCAGGCCCCTGGATGCCACCAGCAATGGCTGTGATTGGAAATAACTTCATACTGCATGTTGACTTTTTTGGTTCTCTATGGCAGAACCAAGCTTTTAAACGTTTCCACCTTATCAGAGACACCAGAGATAATCAGGGTCTGAGACAAGCAACTCCAGGCATTGCGTGTTTTGCTCCTCTGACCTCTCTGCTGTCTGTTCCCAAAGAAGGAGCAGTTAATTGAGTTCCTGACTTATCCTCATAGGAATGGGAAACCCTGGCTCTCTGCCTGCTCTGTATCTAGGGACAGAAAGCTGCGAGGCTCCGGAGGATCTAGAGACACATCAGACTACATAACTAGGTTCAGCTACAAACATTTGGAATACCATTTTGAATCACATGCTTCAAGATCTTCTTAACATTTGTGGGTGGTAGTGTTATTGACACATGAAAAAAAAGAAGAAAATGGTCCATAACAGAGACCATTTGAGTATCTACTCATTCAGACAGTAATGGATTAAATTGGTAAACATGGCAATCTTAGAGGTGAGTTAAATCTTATAACCTCCAAATTCCAAAAATAAAAATGATCCCCCACCAAAAAACTTAAGATCATATCTCTTTTTCGAAGACATGGAAAATCCATCCATCCATCCATACATAGATGTGTGTGTGTGTAGCTATACTCCAGAATGGTCCATGCCTATCATTGTATAACTTATTCTCCACTCGCTGATTTGAAAAGAACCCTGCTGTCTTTATTATTTCATAAATTCACTAATTCTTGATTTTACTCACCAAGAATTCACTGAGAGTGAGTTCTGACATTTCAGGGCATTATCTATACAATTTACCATTCATTTTGCTTTATATATATAAAAAAAAAAGACATGGGATCAAATTTCCTCAAGGGATCACTCCCTATACTGCTCAGAAATGACTTTGCCCTAAAAGTACGGTACTTGAGGACTGTAAGGCATTAAGAGAGATTGTAGGAACAAGAAAAGATCTAGCAGGATTAGCACACTTTAATTCGTATCGCACAATATTTCCAAGTTTAGTCATATTATACCACCTTGAACTTTTCAGAGTATTGATTTTTCTGTACATTCTTGTTAAGATGGTGTAATAGCTGTTCAGAAAAGTTCCAAATTGAAAAAACTAAAGCTAGGAAAGTAACTTTTATAGTTCTACTAATTAAATGTCCTTTCCCTGGGAAGTAGGTTTTCCATTCTGTATTAATTTTCTGGTCTTCTGGGGCAGTTAAAGAAACTTGTTTAATGAACAGGGAGGTGTGATCCACTTCCTACATTCTGGAAGACAGCTTCAAAAGAAGTCTTTCCAGCTTAACTTGTCATGATGACAATGGGGTATTAGTTTTCTGTAAACAGTGATAGAATACACAGAGCCTCGCCAGGACTACAAAATTACTGTACGGTGTTCATTTTCTCCTACTGAAGTCGTATGCTAATGAGAACATTCTTACTCACTGGACGTATGTTCATGGTGCCAACATTCTCTTAGTAACCAGAGTTTGAAATGTAGACCTGATTCCTTGTCATTGTAACTTTTAGGATATGGTTCAGCTTAGAGCAACTCCAATTCCAAAATCATAGTAGTTAAAAGCAATTGAAGTTGATTTTTCTCTTATCTTCTGAAAGTGTCGATTACAGAAATGCTGGACTGGCATGGCACCCTATGGCGTTGGGAGGCCAGACTCTTTTGATTTTTATATATCCAGCATCCTCAACATGTGGCTTTGCTTTGTGGACACAGTTAACTGCTGTTGCTCCAGCCATCAGGTCTGTTTCCCTGGGAGAAGGAAGAGACAAAGCAAGATATGTTCTGCCTCTTCACACATACTCAGTGGAAGTTGCACAAGATACAACTGCTCATACTACTTTGACAGGAACTTCATCACATCATAATAAGCCCTTGATGGGGTCAGGGTTTGCTGGGAAATACAGTTTTTATTTCTGGTAACTGTATTATCAGTTTATCCTTGCCTTTTATTTATATCATTTTAAAGTATCTTCTTAAACTTTGTATTTATTATTTTTGCAATGTAAAAGTAAAGAAGCTATGTAGTAAACCAGGCAATAATTGCAAAAATATAAAAATTAGAAGGTAATTTTTTTTTAATTATTGGGGATTCATTGAGGGTACAGAGAACCAGGTTATGCTGATTGCATTTGTTAGGTAAAGTCCCTCTTATAATTGTGTCCTGCCTCTAAGAGGTGTCAGACACTGTGACCCCCTCACTCCCCTCCATCCTTCCCTTTCTCTCCTCTCCCCTTCCCCCTCCCCAGACCATGTATACCATGTACTAGGCCATCAGTCGTCCTCATATCAGAATTGAGAATTGAGTACATTGGATTCTTGCCCTTTTATCTTATGATGCTTTACTAAGAAGACTGAGTTCCACCTCCATCCAGGTTAATACAAAAGATGTAAAGTCTCCATTTTTTTTTCTTTTAGTGGCTGAATAGTATTCCATGGTAGACATATACCACAGCTTGATAATCCATTCCTGGGTTGGTGGGCATTTAGTTTGTGTTCAAAGTTTGGCAATTGTAAATTGAGCTATGATAAACAGTCTAGTGCAAATTTCCTTATGATCAAATGATTTTTGTTCTTCTGGGTAGATGCCCAGTAATGGGATTGCAGGATCAAATGGGAGGTCTAGTTTGAATTCTTTGAGGGTTCCCCATACTTCCTTTCCAAAAGGCTGTATTTGTTTGCAGTCCCACCAGCAGTGTAAAAGTGTTCCCTTCTCTCCACATCCATGCCAGCATCTGCAGCTTTGTGATTTTGTGATGTGGGCCAATCTCACAGGGATTAGGTGGTATCTTAGAGTGGTTTAGAAGCTAATTTTTTTTCTAAAATTCTTCCCCATAAAGAAGCATTGGCAATGGTTTAGAGTTTTCAATTTAACATCTATGTAATATATAAGATTGGTTTTAGTGCATTTTTTTTATTTTTTGTATTTGGTAACTTAACATAATATCTTGAATTCTTTCCATGTCAGCACATACAGATCCAAGACACCCTTTCTAATTTCTTTAACAACTTTTTACATTTCTCCTATTAAAACTCAGTTACCTTAACCATGCACGTACAGGTGCATTTGTAACTTTGATATTTTAAGACTATGAAAGGTCTGGAATTTTGCCATACTTGAAAGTCAGCAGAATAGCCGGACGCAGTTTCATGAATGCTGGCAGAAGGCCCCACATTCCTGCATCAGACGCAAAGGATTTTATCCCTCACAACACAGTGGGCAGTCAGGGATGCCTGTTCACCCCACTTCTCCCTTTTTCTTGACATCCCCTGGGGGTGATGTGGAGGGAGGACCAGGCAGGTTCTGCGCAGGCAGTGAGAACGCATCAGAATTGAGGAACCCAAGCTCAGAGAATCCTCTTAAAGGGGCTACAAACAAACCTGCCCAAATTTTGTATCAGAAGGAAACATTATATTTGTTGTACCAGGCAGCAACAAATGTACCTTCTGTCCTGGAGAGAGACTCTCTCTATGTTCACCATACAAACATCTGAATAGTCTGGAACAAAAAGCCTGGAGTAAAGTCGTCAGTGTCTGTTCACAGGACGTGCTGAGTGTGGAGACCCTCGGAGAACTGTCTCTTCCAGCAGGAGCTATTTCACCACTGCACAGAGTTTATCTCGTGACTGCTTCTCTGTAGTTTCTCTGTCCTGTAACCTCCCTCAGATTCATGTTTTCCTCATTAACAATGATGACCTCACAGACCAGATGACAGACCAGAAGTCCCAGAAGCCTTCATTTGAGAATGAGTTTAGAGTTCCCTGGGCTAAGTCATACCACATATATCATGTGTGCCCTAAAATCAACCAACCAACGGATAACAAAAGCTCAGGATGAACACAGCTGCTCCTACACAGGGCCATGTCCCCAGCAGCATCTGTTTTCTGAACCCCTCTCTGTGCTTACTTTGTGCTAGTACTTTAGTGATGACATTACCCAATCTAGGAATTAGCATAGGACAGTGGAAGATACTCAAACAGGTCATCCCCTATTTGAGGCTTATAGTTTATGAGATATTTTGAGTTTGTAGAACATGAAAACGTGATCAGTCAAATATAGCTTGTGAAATAGATCCTAATACTAATTTAAATTTATCACCATCATTGCTACCATTATTAGAGGTATATTTTCTAGTTTGATTTGTTCCCTTAATAAAAGACACCTATTGGGCAGTGCCTGTGGCTCGTCGAGTAGGCGCCAGCCACAAATACCAAAGGTGGCGGGTTCAAACCCGGCCTCAGCTGTACTGCAAAACAGAAAAATAGCCAGACGTTGTGGCAGGCACCTGTAGTCCCAGCTACTCGGGAGGCTGAGGCAAGAGAATTGCCTGAGCCCAGGAGTTGGAGGTTGCTGTGAGCTGTGTGACACCATGGCACTCATGGCACATGAGACTCTGTCTCACTTTACACTGATAGATTTTTCACTACAAAAAATAATAATAAAAAAGAGATACCTAAATATTGTTCCTTAGATTACCTAACTAATGAAGATTTTAGATTTTTCTTCTTTTCCTACTTGGCCAAAATATTTCAAAGCACAAACATCTTCTTTTATTCTTCCTAGCCACACACTTGTATTTAAATTCTCAAGCATGTTGAATTTTTCTGTCTACAAGACTTCAGGTTTCTATAACAGCGACATTATTTATTTAGACCAGCTTATCCTTCTACAGAACTCACAAGTCGTAAATGTTTTGTTTTTTTCTTTCCATGTAAAATTACTGAAGAGGCATCTTCTGTTATCCCTCTATGACCCTGTCAAGGGCAATCCCATAGGATTTCTTCCTATCTGAGGTTTACTAGTTTCTTCTAAAGCAGATATTTTCAAAGTGGTCCCTGGACCAGCAGCAAGAATATCACCTGAGGACCTGTTTGAAATGCAATTTCTAGACCTATTGATTTAGCAATTCTGGGGGTGGGATCCAGTAATCTGAGTTTTTACAAGCCCTCCAGGTGCTTTGAAGCACAACCAACCTCTGAGAACCACTCTCTAGATCAGGGGATCTCAACCTTGCTCATGCACCCAAATTACCTGGGGAGCTTTAAAAAATATTGATGCCTGGGTCTTCACACCAGACAGTCTGAATTAATTAGTCTCAGGTGAGGCCTAAGAATTGGGAATTTTACTAGCTCCCCAGGTGAATATAAAGTGTAACCAAGGTTGAGAACCACTGCACTAAATCATTGATAACTTCATGTTATGTTTGCCAACTCCGGATTCTTTGAGCTTCCTTTTCCTTCCCTAAGGAGCGATGCCATGTGAGTCTATAGCAAGACTACAGTGAATTACCTATTACCTCGTTGTGAGCGGATTTAGATAGTAAATGACACTGTACCTTTATCACTTCCCTTGGTTTTGTTTATCATACCCGAAGAGCCTTTGAACTTGAAGCTGAATTAATTTAATGCAATGTTTCCTTTTGAATCTACTGGATTCTGTGTGCATTGGGGTGACACGCAAAATGAACATCTAAATGCTCTTCCTGTGATCTTTGGGAAAAGCGCCTGGGTAGAAAGAGTATGTCCACGCTACATTAACCATGTAAAGTGAGTTTAATCAGACGGAATTGATTTGTTTAAGTTACACTTACATGTACAAAAAGAAATGTTCTGGACTAAATAAATTCAATTTTAACATAGCCTCCATATGCCATACCTAACCAATTTTATCACCGTATATGCTATCAGTTAGATGCTACTTGGGAAGGAAAATATGGTCCTCTAGCTAGCAAAGGAGGAGGGAGCGTGTGCAGAAACATCTTCATGGCTTATGTGGCGAGGATGGTGTGAAGAACCTTTCCAGAGTGGATCAGATGCACTCTCAACCCATTTTGTGATAGAGAAAGAAGTGCTTTCTTCACACGCAGACAAGTGTTTAAATCTTGTCTTTGTCAAATAAAAATCAGCCATCTCTTTTACAAATGGAGAAACCTCAGTGGAGACTACCCTCTATAGGGCACGCTTAATTAATAGTGAGAGAGGCTGCTTGAAACTGGGCTTCCTAGTGTCTTGGGGGTGAGAGAATTCTAGAATATTCAACGCCAAGTGACAACATTTAACCACCAGAGGCTGGATGACATCTATAATCATTGGCACACATGGGCAAAGCCAGCATGGCCCTTGGGGACCTCAACTCACAAAGGTCTGTGATGATGGCTGGCAGACGGCGGTGCTGCAAGGCATGAGAGGGATGACACAGTGGCAAGGGTCGTGCTCTATTTTATAACAGCAACAAGAAGTTAAGAGCAAGGAAGCAGAAGGCACATATCCACTGTTACAATTTGAAAATCATGCTCTCTTTCTCCAATCCTGACCCAAGCAAATTGTTGGACCCAGAGTCTTTCTGTTGAAAGAGAATCTGAGACCCTAATGGGGAAGCCTAGAAATATTTCAGAAAATATGTAAAGTACAATTGTGCTTCCCCAGGTGGTATGCCCTAAACATTTTGACTTGTCAGCCCTCACAATTGCCTGTGAGAGCCAATTCCTTAAAATCTTTCTTTTCATGATCTATCTTTCATCCTTCTATGTATATTTATCCCTCCATCCGCCCATCCATTCATCTACCATTTTTCTCCTTTTTCTATCTGTCATCCATCCTTCCACCCATTTATCTCATCTGTTCTATCCATTCATCCATCCACCAATTGGTTTCTGGGCAATTCTGACTAACACAGTAGATAAAGATATTGATAACAGAGTGACAATAGAGAACTATAGGATTCTGAAGCTAGGTCATACCAGCTACGGGCCCCTAATAAATAATGAAGACTTGACCAGGCAATATCAATTGAACTATCCACTGTATGCTGGTATTGGCATAAGCCTAACTTGTAAGGTCAAGAGGACGCGACAGTGATATATTGTACGGTGGAAATGCTGCATTCAGAATTGGTGCCAAGCAGAACTGGGGAGCACACACAGGTTATAGGAACAAGTGGTTCAGACTCCATGTCACCTACCTTTGTCACACCAATGCTTTGCCTCAGTTTACACCATTACCAGCTGACATGTAGGTCAGCCTGTTTGTTAATGCAAGACAATGTAGAACCACCATCGCACTAGAGACCTATCAGGGGTGTCCCTGTAAGACTGTGGTTAGGAGAATTCTTTCCAGAGGCATTGCTTGGAGAGATACATTTGATCATGTACTTCATCTGACAGGATAAGTAGTCTGAGGTAGGAATAAACATGGACTTCTTGGCAGTGGAGAATGGCGTGGAGATTAGAGACGGGGAAAGGTATATTTATGGACCTACGTGAATGAACACCCAGGTGAAGATTTCTCTCTCTCATGTTGGTGCCCAACAAAAGGCATCCATTCTCCAGACAAGAGACTGAAAGTCAGGTGGACAGGATGTCTCATCTAGACGTTAGATGATCCTCTACTGTTGGCCACCCCCATGTTTGTCCATGAACAAAGGAGTCATGTAGGCAGAGATAGAAACTATTCATGGCCTAATTGGCATTAATTCCATCTCACCAGGATTTTAGGCTTTCTAGCTTCCACCGCTGCTGAAAGTTCTACATCTAATCTCTTTAGGAGACCATCCAGCCACTTGGTGACAACCAGCCACTTGGTGAATCAGACAACTTCTATCCTCTGTGATTCATTCTTTTGTGGAATGATTTATATCCTCAATATGAATTTTTCCTTCTTGCCTATAGTGACTCAGCACCAGCGTCAGATGGCTCAAGGGATCCACTGAACAGCAAAGGAGGTATGACAATGAAGACATGACCATGGGATTTACTGGTCATCCCATAAATTGGATCGCAGGAAGCTGACAGCCTGATTGAGCAGTAAAGTGATTGTCTTCTTCTTTTTTTTTTTCGTAGGGACAGAGTCTCACTTTATCGCCCTCGGTAGAGTGCCGTGGTGTCACACAGCTCACAGCAACCTCCAACTCCTGGGCTTAGGCGATTCTCTTGCCTCAGCCTCCTGAGTAGCTGGGACTACAGGTGCCTGCCACAATGCCCGGCTATTTTTCTGTTTTGCAGTTTGACCAAGGCCGGTTTTGAACCCTCCACCTTTGGTATATGGGGCCGGCGCCCTACACGATGAGCCACAGGTGCCACCCCAGTAAAGTCATCTTCTTAAAGGCAACTGAGCACAGCATGGAGATGACACCCTCTGGGTTGGGAGTTCTTTTCCCTCAAAATACCATTACTTTCGGCATTACGTGCATATGGTACTGCACCAATGACAGTGATAAACACAGAGCCTGGATCAAAAGGCACAGGTAGCAGTCGGTCCCTCTCACCATTAATTCTAATCAGATCCCTTGGGGACTTTGCGCTTGCCATTCATGAAACTCCACGTGTTTCTGAAGTAGGGATTCTAGTTTCTGGTGAGAGGGGAAACATTTCTTTCAGTGAACACAGAAAAGATTGTACTAAGTCTCAATCAGTGACTGCCACATGGTCATTTTGGGTTCCTCGTGCCAGTAGTTTGGGGGCAAGAAAGGAATTACTATACAGGCAGGAGTAATTGGCACTGATTGTCATGAGGATGAGGGTCATTTCTATATGATGGGAGCAGGGAGAAGAATTTCCAGAACCCATAGGATTTAGTAGGACATCATCTAATACTTCCATGCCTGGTGATAGCTGTGAATGGCCGATTGAAACCACCATGGTTTGGTTCCAAACCACTTTGGTGGCCATTTGACGCCCCCAGGAAGTCCAT
The DNA here is from genome assembly GCA_963574655.1 of Perodicticus potto. NCBI lineage: Eukaryota > Metazoa > Chordata > Mammalia > Primates > Lorisidae > Perodicticus > Perodicticus potto. The sequence goes on along the minus strand of CAUYRH010075420.1, from coordinate 3,489 downwards.
GTTGACTGGGGGCTCAGATCTCCCAGGAGCACAGCTGATGCCAAGAGCGCAGTGCATGGGGTAATAGCTGAGGAAGATGCTGAACATCAGTTAGGGTCTCCTAGTGCCAGAGTCTGTCCCATGAAACCTCCAATGAAAAAGGTTTGTGGTTTTACTTTTTTTAAAGCAAACAAACAAAAGTAAAACCTTAAACCACCACAGGCTACCACCTTGAAGAAGCAGAGACACGATATCAGGAAAATATGAACTCAACATGCATAAGATTATAAACCAATCGATCAATTTACATAGTGACAAACAAATGCATGGAATAAAATTTGTCTTTGGAAAACATGTAACTCACTCTCTTCTCTTTCAAAATCAAATCAAGTGGAATTGGGAGGTTACCTGGTTCACAATTCAGAAAAGTCTGAACTTCAGACATCCTGATGGACAAACAGCTGTGACCCTTAGATGTCTCTACCACTCACTGATACTGATGATTAAAAGTTAAGAAAGTGTCCTCCAATATTAAATCTTAGACTCCACCTAAATTCCTACTATTGTGAGCTACACTTGCTAAACGATTGATGAGTTTTATTTTCACTATGAATTTGTACACTATTATTAAACTTTCTTCTGTCATCAGCAGTAAATAATTTTAATTACTAAGCAAAAACTAAAAGATTGTACTAATCTTTATTTTGCAATTTTAGTTATAAAAAAGTTACTAAGTCCTTGTCTCTATTACTCTTCTAGATGGCTTTAAAAGCTAAAAGCATAGAATTGAGTGCATGGGCCTGGGCCATACTTTGGAATAAATAAATAAAAATAAAACATAAGCAAATCTCACTTCTTAAAAGCTTTCAGTTATTTCTTTCTACATCCAGAGCTCTTGGTATATTCTTTCTCCTGAATTGTGACAGCAAGTCATAGCTTATTTTATTGTCTAGAGTCTTATTTGTCTCATACCCAACCTTTGTTCTGCTCCCAGAGTGTACTCAAATAAAAACCTGAAGATGGTCGTTTTCTGCTATAAACTTCCAGGACTGTCATTATCCTGAAAACTTCTCCTTGTTTTGACCCTGAAAATGCCTTGTCAGCTTCACATCCTGCCATGATTTACTTCTCCCTTTTGTACCTACAAGTATTCTGAATGTCACAAAGTATTATTGCAGCACCATATCCGGACACGCCAACTACATCACAATGAATTGTCTCCCATCTCATGTCTCTGTAAACTTTGGTTTTCAAGGGCCGTTTCTCCATTCCTCGAGGAATCATAATTGTGCACAGGATTGGGGTCATACTTTGGACAAATGTTCATTTTCCAGACATTCTTGATACTTAAAGAAACCAGAGAGGAAGGCTTGGATGGGAGGCACCAAAATACAGTTGTGAAGAATGAATTTGGGACCAAAAGAATTACTTCATAGTATAGTAGTGGGTTTAATTAGTTAGGAGACAAGAAGATCCAATGAGTTCATGAACTGGGTGATAGGGATATCCAAAGAAATATGGGTTAATATGGGACATGGAGAAAAGAGATGCAGAAATCTACTCCTGAGATACGAATTCTTGTTTCAAAGACAAGGATTTTCAACATAATTGTCTAAAGATCCTAAAGCCCATTAGGCAAAGAAAGTAAAGGTGATATTTTGGGGGTTGGTTTGTTAGATGAAAACGTAACTCATATTTTTAGCCAGTTTATGTGGCTGTTGGTTTTGACTTTTTGTTAAGGAATAAAAATGCTAAAGGCACCAGCTGTTCCTTAGCCAAAAACAGTGTGGGGCTCCCAGCTCTGTAGCAAATGACCAATGTCCCTGATGGGCTCAGTCACCTGCCGTATCCATGTCAGCACAGTTGGCCATTTACGAACCAGTGGGGGTTCCTTACAAGTTTGTTTATCTTTCCAAACAACCGACTGCCTGGAGGTGAACTGTCTGGGCTATAAATAGAGAAATAGGGCCTGAGATAGTTTTTCCCTTAAAGAAGAGAAGAATATTAGATGGAAAAAAGAAAGAAGCAAATTCCTCTTTTACTGCTTTATAGAAACCTGGGTAGGGTCTTTGGAATTTTTACCCAGTTAGTTTTGCAACTGAAAAAGAAAGCAATATGAACAGTACCAGCATGTTTTAAATGTCTAAAATTTGCTGAATGTCATTTTATAATCTCTGGAGGTCAGAGAAAGAGCCCACGGTAGGATATTAGCCTTGTCAACCCTAATGGCGGGACAACAGACTGATAATCTATAAAGCAGACCACTGTGGTAACCTCCTGAGGTTACTAGCAGGTGGAACCTACTCTGTTCTGCAGAAACCAGCTGGGTAGAGTTCAAAGCATTCACAAACTCTTTAGAATGAGGCATTGTGTAATTGGTAGGGCCAAGATGTTTCACTCAGCTCACATTTCTGTAACAATCACGAAACCCTGTACCAATACCTTCCTGAAATATTCAGTAGACTACTCCTCCAATTTTATGGTGTACCTGATGTGACTGAGAATTTTTAATTTAATTTGAATCTACTCCTTCTAATGATATTTATCTAAATGACTGGGTCAAACCAGATTAACTTTGTTTTTGCTACACTGTATACATTCCCACAGATTTATTTTTAAGTAAAATTGTAGCCCAATATTTTTTCCTATCAATTTTTCTCTTTCTATGTATATAATTGGCTTTATTTACTTTTTCTGATCAAATTTGTACATTGGGCTGGGTGCAGTGTAGTTTCTATCTATGAGCTCAGCACTTTGAGAGGCTGAGGCAGGACAACTGATTGAGGCCAGGATTTTGAGAACAGCCTGAGCAACATAGTGAGACCTCGTCTCTAAAAAAATTTTTTTAAATAAGCCAAGTGTTGTGGCACCCACCTGTAGTTCTGGCTACTCAAGAGGCTGGGCCGGAAGGATAACTTGAACCTAGAGGTTTGAGATTATAGCGAGCTACGATCATGCCACTCCATTCTAGCCTGGGGAACGGACTGAGACCACATCTCACAAAAAAAAAAAATTAAACATTGGTCAATTATGATACTCTGAATGATGTAAGAGATCTCACACTAAGCCTGACTCGATTTGAATCAGGTGTTTACATAAGTTATTTACTTATACAATTTTTTAGCCTTTTTTTCTCCATTGACCAACTATAAAAAAATTTTTTTTTTATTTTTAAATACATGTATTTTATTATTCTTCATTACATTATTTCCCCCCCCCCACCCACCCATCCGTGATAAGACAGAATTGATTTACAGAAAAGAATACAGAAAACACCAAAGCTCCTGGTAGTGGGAGAGATTTCAAGTAGGGAGAGAGATGCTTTCTCCGTCCCTCTCCCGGTCTTACCCCGTCTCCTCCTCTAGGCCACTAGCCTCAGGGTATATATAGGTGTATGGGTTCCTTGGCCAGGAAACGAATGAATGCAGTCCCTTCCGCCGGGGGGAAGGTGAATGAGTGCATCAATGAATGGACACAGTCCATCCATGGAATTCAGGCCTAGGAAATTCA
>CAUYRH010075418.1:0-16977 GCA_963574655.1 Perodicticus potto | reverse complement strand
CTTTGCCTGGAGGTCTGGTTTTTCTTATACTTCTAATTTTCCTTTCTTGTAAATAAATTCTGACTTACCACTACTCTTGTGGTCCGTCGATTCCTTCTTCGAATCGCCGAGACCAAGAGCCTGACATTCCGGCATCACTGTGATGCCACAGCACTCTACCCAGGGCGACAGGATGAGACTCTGTCTCAAAAAAAAAAAAAAAAAAGATGGGCGATGCCTGTGACTTAGCAAGTAGGGTGCTGGCCCTGTATACGGGGGGAGGCGGGTTCAAGGCTGGCCCTGGCCGAACTGCAAAACAAAAAAAAAAGCCTGGCGTTGTGGCGGGCGCCTGTGGTCCCAGGTACTCAGGAGGCTGAGGCAGGAGAATCATCTAAGCCCAGGAGATGGAGGTTGCTGTGAGCTGTGTGACACCACGGCACTCTACCAAGGGCGATAAAGTGAGAGTCTGTCTCTTAAAAAAAAAAAAACAACAAAACAAAAAGAAAAGCTTCCACCTCTGAAGGTCTCGTGGTTCTGGAACCTAAGCTGGAAACCACTGGACCAGATGATCTCTGTATTCCCTGTGGCTAAACTTCATTCAAATAATATTCACAGGTGTTTTCCCTTTGTTATAGGAATAATAAATTTCATTATAAGAAAAATACTTTCTATAATTCTACCTGAAAACATAAACATTACGTGGGGCACGATGTAAGGGTATAGGGCTCACTGTTTGGGTGTGGGACATAAGGACAAGAGGGAGTCTACCTAACAAATGCAAACATTGTAACCTAGTTGTTTGTATCCTCACATTTATCTGAAATTAAAAAAAAAATAAACGAACTTATGAAATATGTGTATTCCATCACAGATCTCAATACCCTGAGCCACCAGCCACTTGACTATTAAGAAAACCTGAGGCCTGCCGCCCTCATTGTTCGCCCTGGTCTCTCGGGACGGAGTGTGTCTCCCAGTAATCTACACGTCTGTCTGTCCTACCACACGGGGGGCGGGTGATGGAAGGCTGGTGAAGGTGCCGGCAGGTGACCCCTCCATATGGAGTATGGTTCCCTCTGATTCTCGGGTACCTCTGCTCAGTCTGGCCAGCTGTTCTTCACTCATCCTGTGTGGATTATATAAATATGTGTGTGTATACATACACATTGCAGAAACCTATATACACACATGATAAATGTATATATTTTATTTTTAAAAAAGTGCATTTTCGGCTTGGCGCCTGTGGCTCAGTGGGCTAAGGCGCCAGCCACGTACACCTGAGCTGGCAGGTTCGAATCCAGCCCGGGCCCGCCAAACAACACTGACAGCTGCAACCAAAAAGTGGCCGGGCGTTGTGGCAGGCGCCTGTAGTCCCAGCTACTCGGGAGGCGGAGGCAAGAGACTCGCTTGGGCCCAGGAACTGGAGGTTGCTGTGAGCTGTGACGCCACAGCACTCTATCCAGGGTGACAGCTTGAGGCTCTGTCTCAAAAAAAAAAAAGTGTATTTTCAACATTTTTTTTTAAATAAACTGCCTCAGGAAAATAAACAAATATACTGCCTCAGGAAAGGGAGGTAAAAAGGAAAGATTTCAAGGAAAATTTACTTTGTATCCATTTAAAAAATTCTACACAAGAGTTTTCTCCTGAAAGAAAAGCAAAAGACTCCTTATATTTCTAAATACTTTATCGCATAGTTATCAAACATGAAGTGCTGGGCTCCTTACCCCTGGGACAAGGCCCAGGTGTCCGGCACACCTCCTGGGTGAGGGACACTGCAGACAGGGCAACCTGATTATGCCCTCAGCTCAATCGGAAATAACAAAACAAAAAAGGTAAAGTATCCCTTAATCCAAGTACAAGCCAACTACTCCACAGATCAACAACAAAATTATGCCCTTACTTGTCCCTGTCCAAAAGACTCAATAAATGACCCAATGACCTGATACACCTTTACATTAGACAACGTGCTTTAGAAACCACCCATTTGGTTAAGTAACAATGTCCCATAACCTAGAGAAAGGACCGATTTTAAAAGCTCTAAAGTATACCCTGCACTATTTTTTTCTAATAAGAATATGTATTAGTTCAGTTGGTCTTACTTTTAACAAAATCTTTAAAATGAGAACTTTATGTTTTTTAACTCAAACAGAGGAAAGCATGCAACATAATAAAAAGTTCAGTATCTCTCATCAAACCATTATAAAACTTCAAGTAGGGATGTTTAGAAAATTAAATGAATTTGTCTAAAATGCTTCTTATAAGCACATATAAGATCACTGTATAAGACTTCCTTTTTTGACTTTCTTCCAATAGTCTTTTAGAGACAGAAAAATGGAATATACTTTTAGTGCTTAATGGAATGAGATGATACTATATGAATTTCTCATGTTTTAATGATGTTTTGAAAACTCAAAGATGGTATTGATCTCCTTAATTTCAACACTGAAAATCAATATGGTTCTACTGTGCTAAGTAGCTACTCAGGAATGGTTTCCTTTCCTATAAAACCACTTCCCACTTCTAGCCTGAGACTGCCAAGCTTTCTCCAACTACAATTTCTCCTCTATGCCCTTAGTATCACCGATGAATAATACATTTTATATTTTACATCTTATCAAATACATACTTATATAGTAACTAAAAAAAAGCCAAGGTTTTTAATAAATTTAAATATTAAACAATCTGAGATATGCGTAAAGATGTGTAGATAATGATAGCAATTACAGCATCATTTATAAGCAATATCCTGGGAATAATAGTAGGGAATTAGTTAAAATTAATGCTATATCAACACAATGAAACACCAGTTATTAAAACCCATATTTTCCAAGAATAATATGTGAAAATGCCAATATATAGAGCAAAAAAATGAAGCTAGAAACTAATACGAATTCAATTTTGTAAAGAGAACACACACACAGGAGAAAACGTCTAGAATGTGTGATAAAATATTAGTCATTCTCTAGACAGAGCATGGGTAATTTTTACTTTTAAAAAATTGTCCTTTTTTTCACTGAACTTATAAAATTTCTACTGCAAAAGGCAGTTTTAAAAAGAAAAGTATCACAAACTTGACAATTTTTTTTGTTAAATCAACATACATTTTTTTAAGTTAGCCAATCCTGTAGGATTGAATCAAATCAGTCAGCATCAAATGATCACACACCTTGTGCTTTAGCATCTGTATGAAGTGAAATATGTAATCAGCTGGGCACAGTGGCTCACGCCTATAACCCCTGCACTCTGGGAGGCTAAGGCAGGTGGAGGATTGCTTGTGCTCTGGAGTTTGAGCCCAGCCCGAGCAAGAGTGAGACCCCATCTTTACTCAAAATAGAAAAACCAGCCAGGCATCACGGTGAGTGCCTGTAGTTTCAGCTATTTGGGAGGCTGAGACAGGAGGATTGCTTAAACTCAAAAGAGTTTGAGGTTACTGTGAGCGAGGCTGATACCATGGCACTCTACTCAGCGTGTCAGAGTAAGACTCTGTCTCAGTCTAATACCTTGATTTTCTTCAGGTGTTTCAATAAAATAAGGCATTCTTTTCATCGTTTCTCTCAGCTCTTGTTTCAAGGCCAGCACGTAATCTTCACTTTCTCCTGTTTTCAGTGGCACTGGCTTATAATCTGTATCCTGTTAAATTAGAGACAGGAGTTTTTAAAGTAAATTCAATATTTTAAGATCCCTTTCACCTATTTTCTAGAAAATGTCATTTTATAAAAATACTATCTATGTTTTACAGGCATCACATTTTACAATTAACTTAAAAAATGCTAAGCTTCTGTAATCTGTAAATTTTACCCATTTCCTGCCTTGCTTATTTTAGAGGCAGGAAATATGCATAATTTTCCTACTGGCTCAACAAACTACACTAATAATCATTCTTCCATATAGTCTATTGACTAATGTAATTCTATATGGTCTTGCTTTCTAAAGATATTTTAAAAAATCAAGGTATTCACATGAGAACAACTGCTTTAGTTTTCCATTAATCTTAACTAGTACTGGTGCCACTGGCGGGAGCAGTAGCATCAAAAAAATAATAGCAACAGCTAACATCTAGCAATTGATCACTATGACCAAACTGTACTCGATATCCAGTATCTATTACCTCATTTACAGCACTACCAATCATTTCTCCTTTTACAGTGAAGAAGTTGAGCAGTAAACAACTTGTAGTCCTGTATAAAAAGTAAATGGCAAAGCAAGACCCTGAAGCTACATTTCAAGTTTTAAAAATTATACATATAGCCGCATGTGGTGGCTCACACCTGTAATCCTAGCATTCTGGGAGGCCAAGGTGAGGGGATTGTTTGAGCTCATGAGTTCAAGACCAGCGTGAGGAAAAGCAAGACCCCGTCTCTACTAAAAATAGAAAAACTGAGTCAAGAGGACGCTTGAGCCTGAGTTGCCGTGAGCTATGATGCCACAGCACTCTATCCAGGGTGACAGCTTGAGACTCTGTCTCCAAAGAAAAAAAAAATTATACATATACATGTATACATATACATATATGCAGTATATTATAAATAAATGGGTCTTCAGGGCACATGGTAAAGATATTGCTGGTTTCACAGGATAAAGATAAGGTGTACTTTAAAAATTCAACTCAAGGGCAGTGTCTGTGGCTCAATGCGTATGGCACTGGCCCCCTATGCTGGAGATGGTGGGTTCAAACCCAACCCCAGCCAACAAATGCAAAAAAAAAAAAAAAGGTATATCTTAAAAATTCAACTCAAAATGTATCTGTTCATGCTACAAAAATTTATTGTTTCACTGAATACCTGCCATAACCCAGACATGGTTAGATAACAGAAGATACATATGATGCAAGTCAAAGTCCCTGTCTACATGGAACTTGCACTCTGGGGCAGAAACACACAGCAAGAAAGTAGTAAATGAGTGATACACAATTTCAGGTAGAGATTGGTGACACGAAGAAAAGGAGGGCATGGAAAGGAAGAGGGACGGACAGAGGCATGGAGGAAGGCGGTGGCTGGGCCACACAGGTAGACACGGGCTCTTGGGGAAGTCACTTTTGAACAGAGATCCCAGTAGGAGCAAAGGTCTCAGGGACAAGGAGACCGGCATAGCTGGGGAACGAGAAGGACAGTGGTAGGAAAAGCGTCAGAGAGACAGCAGAAAGGCCAGATCAGACACAGCCTCTGAGCCAGTAGGAAGGCATTTAAATTTTATGCCAAGTATTAGGGAAAACTATATGCTGACATTCCCTGTGGTTAGAAGTAATTGCGTCACATACAGACATACAGAGAAGAGCTTGCTGTAAAAGAAATCGTTGCAAGGTAACATTATGTGTCCACTTGAAGGGTCTTTGTTTTTTTTTTTTTTGCAGTTTTTGGCTGGGGCTGGGTTTGAACCAGCCGCCTCGGACATATGGGGCCCGCACCCTAATCAGTTGAGCCAGAGGCGCCGCCTGAAGGGTCTTTGTTTTTAGGCTGAATATCCCAAAGGTGAAACCCAAGGAGCAAGAAGCACAGACTCCCTAAGTGAGGTGCCTTGATCCCCAGACGCAGGCCACAGTTCTCTGCTGACATAAATCCTTCAACAAAGGACTCTTCACCAGGCACGGTGGTCCCTGCCTAAAATCCTAGCACTCTGGGAGGCCAAGACGGATGAACAGCTTGAGCTCAAGAGTTTGAGACTAGCCTGAGCAAAAGTGAGATCCCATCTCTACTAAAATAGAAAAACTGAAATAAGAGGATCGTTTGAGCCCTGGAGTGGAGGTTGCTGTGAGCTATGACACAACAGCACTCTACCCAGGACGACAGCTTGAAACTCTGCCTCAAAAACAAAACAAACAAACAAAAAACTTTTCCTCCTGAAATGGGAAAAAGATTCCTGAAGGGAAAGGTATCTGGTTATTTCCATTTTTTATACTGTAGCACATGTTCATTTGAAAATGTAAGCTTACATTTTAAAGTAAGCATAAAAACAGTAAGTATTACATCAATTATGTTTGTATTATGCTCACTAAATTTAAAACAACACTAAATGTAGTACAAACACTAATACAATTTTGGGAAACAGTAACAAAATTAAATTCTATAGCTACAAGATGAGAAGAAAATCATGAAGTCAAAGTATGGTAGAGTGGGAACTCAGAACCACTATAATACCTAACTGACTTTTTAAAATATTACTTTGATATCAGAACACATCAAATAACAGCAATAGAAGATGTAATAATTGAAAGCTAATTCTTTCTGGTTTGCAAGCACTCAGTATATTCATCAAAATGCATATGCAATTTTTTTTCTTTTTGAGACAGAGTCTCACTATGTTGCCCTCAGTAGAGTGCTATGGCATCACAGCTCACAGAAACCTCGAACTCTTGGGCTTAAGCGATTCTCTTGCCTCAGCCTCCCCACTAGCTGGGACTACAAGTGCCCTCCACAATGCCCGGCTATTTTTTTTTTCTTTTTGCTATTGTTGTCGTTGTTGTTGTTTAGCAGGCCCAGGGGGTTCGAACCCACCAACCTTGGTGCATATGGCTAACCACTGAGGTATGGGCGCCGAGCCCACATGCACTTTTGGTTTCCATAATTTAAGAAAGCAGTGTAGGGCAGCAGCACCTGTGGCTCAAAGGAATAAGGTGCCAGCCCCATATGCCGGAGGTGGTGTGTTCAAATCCAGGCCTAGCCAAAAACCGCAGGAAAAAAAAAAAAAAGAAAGAAAGCAGTGTAAAAACTGGGAAAATTTCAGGGATGAACAGTGGCAATATTTAAATTAAAGGTAAGTGAAACACACTCTCTCTTATTTTCTGTATTTGAGGATATCATGATGGCATGATATATTGAAGTCTTATAAGAATTTCCATTTCCTCTGAAACATGAAAATATACCTTGTGAGAACTCAGCTGTCAATGTACTTACAGGAAATAGTGGGGGTGGTTTCAATACCACATCAGGTAACTTTTCCCCTCGGCTAAATCCAACGGCCTCGACGTTAAAGGTAAAAGCGGCACGTCCTCTTCCTTTATTCCCAGCCATTGGAACTAGTTACACTAGAAAAGCGGCAAACTCTGAAAGACACTATTAATGACTAAGATTTACTGAACCACATAAAAAAGGAAACCAATGTTTTAAAGCAGAATATAAAACCCCACCCCTTAAGTAGCTCTGCCAATTTAAAATAAAGAAATTAACATGTTTACCTATGTCTCTATTTTTGTGCCAATACCATGGTGTTTTGACCACTATGACCTCGTAGTACAGCCTGAAGTCTGGTAGGCTGATGCCCCTGGCTTTGTCTTTATTACCAAGAACTGCCTTAGCTATACGGAGTTTTTTCTGTTTCCATACAAACTGAAGAATCATTTTTCCCAAGTCTTGAAAGTACAATGTTGGTATTTTAATAGGGATGGCACTGAATCTGCAGATTGCTTTGGGAAGTATAGACATTTTAACAATGTTGATTCTTCCCAGCCATGAGCATGGTATGCTCTTCCATTTGTTAATATATTTTGCTATTTTTAGGGTTTCATAATTTTCTTTATAGAGGTCCTTCACCTCTTTTAGTAGGTATATTCCCAGGTATTTCATTTTCTTTGAAGCTACTGTGAGGGGGATTGTGTCCACAATTAGCTTCTCATCTTAGCTGTTACTGGCATATTCAAAGGCTACTGACTTGTGGACATTGATTGTATATCCTGACACATTACTGTATTTTTTGATCACTTTCAGGAGTCTGTGGGGTTCTCTAAGTATAAGACCATATTGTCAGCAGAGTATGACCTTCTCTGCTCACATCTGGATGCCCTTTATTTCCTTGTCTTGCCTGATTGTCTTAGGAGAACTGGATATCCACATGTAAAAGACTAAAACTGGACCCACACATTTCTCCACTCACAAAAATTGATTCAAGATGAATAAAAGACCTAAATTTAAGGCATGAAATGATAAAAATCCTCAAATGAAGCATGAGAAAAACACTTGAAGATATCAGCCTAGGGAAAGACTTCATGAAGAAGGTTTCTGTGGCAATTGCAACAACAACAAAAATAAACCAATGGGACTTAATTAAACTGAAAAGCTTCTGTACAGCTAAGGAGACAACAACCAAAGCAAATAGACAATCTACACGATGGGAACGGATATTTGCTTATTTTAAATCAGACAAAAGCTTGAGAACTATGATCTACAAGGAACTCAAATTAATACTTGAAAAAAGCCAACAATCCCTTTATTAATGGGCAAGAGAGATGAACAGAATCATCTTTAAAGAAGACAGATGAATGGCTAACAAACATATGAAAAAATGCTCATCATCCCTAATTAGAGAAATGCAAATCAAAACCACCCTGAGATCCATCTAACCCCAGTGAGAATGGCCCACATCACAAAATCACAAAACTGCAGATGCTGGTGTGGATGTGGAGAGAAAGGAGCACTTTCACACTGCTGGTGGGACTGCAAACTAATACAGCGTTTTTGGAAGAAAGTATGGAAAATCTTCAAAGAACTCAAAGTAGACCTCCCATTTGATCCTGCAATCCCATTACTGGGCATCTCCTGCAAAGAAAAAAATCCTTTTATCATAATGACACTTGGACTAGACTGTTTACCACAGCTCAATTTACAATTACCAACTTGGACTATACTGTTTATCACAGCTCAATTTACAATCACCAATATGTGGAAACAGCCTAAATGCCCACCAACCCAGGAATGGATTAACAAGCTGTGGTATATGTATACCACGGAATACTATTCAGCCATTAAAAAAGATGGAGATGTTACTTCTTTTGTATTAATCTGGATGGAAATAGAACACATTATTATTATTTTTTTCTTTAGAGACAGAGTCTCACTTTGTCACCCTCAGGAGAGTGCTGAGGTGTCACAGCTCATAGCAACCTCCAGCTCTTGGGCTTAGGCGATCCTCTTGCCTCAGCCTCCCAAGTAGCTGGGACTACAGGTGCCCGCCAAAACACCCAGCTATTTTTTTGTTATTGCAGTTTGGCCGGGGCCGGGTTTGAACCCACCACCCTTGGTATATGGGGCCGGCGCCCTACTCACTGAACCACAGGCACCGCCCGGAACACATTATTCTTAATAAAGCATCTTAAGAATGGAGAAGCATGAATCCCATGTTCTCAGTTCTGATGTGAGGACAATTAAGGATCACGTACATGGTGGGGGTTAGAGGAAGGGGAGAGTAGAAAGAAGGAAGGGGGTGTGGTGTGTCTCGGTGTATGACACCCCTTTTGGGGGCAGGACACAATCATAAGAGGGACTTTGCCTAACAAATGCAATCAATGTAACCTGGTTCTTTGTACCCTCAATGAATCCCTGACATTAAAAAAAGAAAAAAAAGGGCTTGGCGCCTATAGCACAGTGGTTACAGCGCCAGCCACATACACCACGGGTGGGAGGTTCGAACCTGACCCAGGCCAGCTAAAACACTGATGACAACAATGATGCAACAAAAAATAGCCAGGGGTTGTGGCTGGCACCTGTTGTCCCAGCTTCTTAGGAGGTTGAGGCAAGAGAATCACTTGAGCCCAAGAATTTGAGGTTGCTGTGAGCTGTGATGCCACTGCACTCTACCAAGGGCAACATAGTGAGACCAAAATAAATAAATAAATAAATAAATAAATAAACAAACAAACATGTGACAACTAAATTGCTGAAGCCCTCCCATGCAGCCACATTTGACAGGTGAGGTGATGATGGCCTGTACACACCTATGCAGGTCCTGGGTGACCTGAGCTGGGTCTCCTTTGAGATGCTGTGCTGACCACTGTACACCCAGCTAATGCAATTTTCTCCACCTCTCTGTGGTTTGGCCACAGGCTCTCAGACACACATAAAATATGAGGACAAGAAAAGGCTGGCTGATGAGAAGACATCTTGCTTTCTCATATCAAATTGAAAACTGTTAGTCATATACATTTTAAAAGTTTAAATAATTAATTTATCCCAAAGGCCGGCTGCAGTGGCTCATGCCTGTAATCCTAGCACTCTGGGAGGCTGAGGTAGGTGGATTAGTTGAGCTCAGGAGTTGGAGACCAAGCTGAGCAAAAGTGCGAACCTGTCTCTAAAAAACAGCTGGGCGTTGTGGTGGGAGCCTGTTGTCCCAGCTACTCAGGAGGCTGAGGCAAGAGCACTTTAGCCCAAGAGTTTGAGGGTGCTATGAGCTATGACGCCATGGCACTCTGGTGACAAAAAAAGACTCTGTCTCAAATCAAAAACAAGTATTCATCCCAGACCATGTTAGAAAGGATCCTTGAGATCTAGTCCAATGTTCTCCTCTCAGAAATGATGATGGGGACAGGCGCGACGGCTCACACCCAGCACCCTGGGAGGGTCAGGCAAGCGGATTGCTTGAGCTCAGGAGTTTGAGACCAGACTAAGCAAGAGTGAGACCCCATCTCTACTAAAAATAGAAGTTGCTGTAAGCTATGATGATGCCTCAGCACTCTACCCAGGACGACAGAGTGAGCCTTTACCTAAAAAAAAAAAAAAAAAAAAAAAAAAGGGGGAATGAGATCAGTAAGGCTTTGAAGAGGTCTGTGCCCAAGTAAAAAACAACCAAATGAAAGTTCAGAGAAAAACAGCTGAAATGATTAAGGTCTTCTCCAACTTTGGGGACAGTATGACACACTTACGTCTTGTACTAAAGGTCTGAATTGCTGACACATGATTACACTGTAATGTGAGCGCTGAGCTGGCAGTGTATTAAATTAACAGGATTCTCAGCACACTGGGGCTCTTTCAGGGGGACTCTGCATCCCACTGCAGTGAAGATGACAATGCACATTCTTTACACCTTTGCCAGCCGGTAGTACCGAGGCTCACGCGCCCTGCGGGCCCAACACAGCAACACTGTCTCCTCTGGGCCACGTGAGACAAGTTGGAGAAGGGCTTGGATTCAAGCCCCTCAGCTCAGGCTCACCTCTCAATCTAGTCACTTGCCCCCCTTTAGGAATCACACAGCCCCAGCACAGCACACACCTGCCGTGTTCCCCACCAGGGCTCCTCCCCAAGACAGAAGGTCATTAATGTTACTCTCCAGTTTTGCCACATTAATGGGGAAGGGACGCCTCCTAAGAACAAGGGGCTACTTCTTTGTTATCTTTTCGATAGTCTACAATTTGGATATATATAGTACTTTGGTCCTAGCAATATTCTGAAATTCTTTTTAAAATTAGGGGGGAAAAAGGTCTAAAAGACATGTTACTCAAATGTAATTTGTGGATTTTTTTTGTCTCTTCATTTGAACAAACTCACTGTAAAAACATTTATGTGACATCTGAAAGAATTTGAAACTGTGCTGAGATGATAGTAAAGAACTGTTAAAATTTTACCTGCCATGTTATTGTGATTTTCCTCTAAAGCCCTTAACTCTTGGTAAAGATACGTACCAAGAGTTTAACATTACCGGATGCACGGAGTGGCAAAGTGTAGATAAAGTGAGATTAGTTATATTATTGATAATTGTTGAATCTGAGTGGTGCGTACATAAGGGTTTATTATACTGTTCTTTCTACTTTTATATGTGTTAAGTGTAGGAAAAGTGTAAGGGAAAAAGGCATAGAACTGCAGTTTAAAATGGCAATATTAAAGATAATAAAATCAACTTTTTTCTTTTTTTTTGAGACAAGGTCTTATTTTGTTGCCCTCACTAGAGTGCTGTGGCGTCCTAGCTCATAGTAACCTCAAACTCTTAGGCTAAACTGATTCTCTTGCCTCAGCCTCCTGAGTAGCTGGGACTACAGGCGCCCGCCCCACACCTGGCTACTTTTTAGAGACAGGATCTTGCTCTGGCTCAGACTAGTCTTGCACTCCTGAGCTGAAGCAATTCAGGCTCCCAGAATGCTAGGATTACAGGCTGAGCTGCCAAGCCCGACCCTAAAACCAACTTGTAATGTCCAAGTAGTTATGAAGGAAAATGTTCGAATGTGGAGGCTTGTAAGGATGAACTTACAAAATACATGGTGTAGAATCATACCTTATTCTACTTAAATGATTCATAGAAAAGGGGAAACAATATTCTATCACAGAGAAATGTTGAATGTACAATTTGATTCTTTGTGTGTAACTAGAACCTTTAGTGTAGGCCATGAAAATTGCCAGTCATTGGACCTCTAGCAGTGCAACAGCTTGGTCCTGATCTACTGTGTAAGTGAACTGAACTGGAACTGCCATATCCTGACTGCTACACAGTTCTACATGAGTTACACAATCTCACCTTTAAGGCACATTTCCTTAAATCACTAAGTACAGGTCGGGCAGGTGGCTCACACCTGTAATCCAGGGGCCGAGACCAGTAGATAACCTGAGCTCAGGAGTTTGAGACCAACCTGAGCCAGAGGGAGACCCCAGCTCTACTAAAAATAGAAAAACCAGCCAGCCATGTGGCAGGCGCCTGTAGTCCCAGCTAGTGGAGAGGCTGAGGCAAGAGGATTGCTTGAGCCCAAGAGTCTGAGATTGTTGTGAACTATGATGATACTATAGCACTCTACTGAGGGTGACAGAGTGAGACTCTGTCTCAAAAAAAAAAAAAAAAAAAAAAAAAAACATTGAGGAGAATTTCTATAATTTCTAACCTCCCAGATAAGATTTATGAAGCCCCAAATTGAACATATATATTTTAACCCAACTACTACTAACGTTGCAGCCAGGACTTCCACGAGGGAGGTTCTCCCGATGACTGCTCACATGTTAGAATCCCCCGGGAAGCTTTTTTTTTTTTCTTCCAGTTTTTGGCCAGGGCTGGGTTTGAACCCACCACCTCCAGCATATAGGGCCGGTGCCCTACTCCTTTAAGCCACAGGCGCCGACCCACATTTAACATTTTTTTACTTTGAAATCTATTACATTTCATATATTGCTTAAGAACTTAGTTCCTCACTTAACATTATATAGCCTCCAAATTAAGCAGGTGGTTCCTAACCCCGGTCAGTGTACAGTTAACAAAGTGTGGTCCCTAAACTAAAAGCATCTGTATCACCTGGGAAACTTGTTAGAAATGCAAAATCTCAAGCCCCACGCCTCACCAACTGAATCACAAACTCTCACTTTCAGACTTTCCATATGATTCTAAAACTAGACCAACTAGATATAACACTAGACCAATATCAGATTCTCTAGGGGTGAGGTCTAACTGCTAATATTTTTTTAAACTCCCCAAATGAAAAGTGCAGTCAAAGTTCATTTTGATTCAGTAAGTCTTGAATGGAATCAGACATTAGATTTTCAACAAGCACTCCAGTTGTTTCTAATGTAAGTAGCCTAAGGATCTCTAGTATAAAACACAAGTAAGCATTCCCTCACAAACAGAGACAACCACCTACCACTACAATGCAATGCAAAGTCTTACTTATAATCCAAACTCCTTGGAATCAAATACAACCCAGACATTTAGAAGTGTGGAACTGTGCAACTAAGAGGAATAGAAAATAAAGAGTAAACTTTCCTCAACATGATATCATTTCCAGGAAGTATATCATGTTTTAAAAGGGGAAATAGAAGGCTCAGCACCCATAGCACAGTGGTTACGGCGCCAACCACATGCACCTAGAGTGGTGGGTTTCAACCTGGCCCAGGCCAGCTAAACAATACCACCTGCAACAAAAACTAGCTGGTCATTCCGGTCGTTGTGGCGGGCGCCTATAGTCCCAGCTACTTGGAAGGCTGAGGCAAGAGAATAGCTTAAGCCAAGAGTTGAAGGTTGCTGTGAGCTGTGAAGCCATGGCATTCTACCTAGGGTGACATAGTGAGCCTCTATCTCAAAAAAAAAAAAAAAAAAAAAAAAAATTGGGGGGGGGTGGAGGTTAGAAGATATTACAAAAACTAAAATGCACAGCAAATGTCTAAATAAATAAATATGAGGTACATTTACCACAAGTCAAATGTCCACAGTCACATTTATACTGATGTTTTCTTATAACTATACAAAACATGGTTATCACCAAATGTTTAACATCTGTAATACAGGTCCTGTTTGTTTTTCTAACACTTATTAAATTAAAAAAAAAGACAGTTAAGCCATCTGTCAGCATTCTACAAGTAACTCATCCTGACATTAAAACTCGTTAAATTTGACAGGTTAATATCGTATGGCTCTGCTCTGAAATATCTCTTTCCTTTTTCCCCTCTTTCCCATTTCTCCATTTATAATCTTTAAAAGTAAAATATGTATAACAAAAATCTATTACTTGTCAGTTACTAATCATTTGCAGATACATTTTCTCAATCCGATTACAGGAATCCTTATTAATTTGCAGGAAAAAAGAAACTGTGAGTAAAGGGGCCATGTGCAATGCCCCAAAACGAAGGTGTGACGACACCAAGACTGATACCTTTAACTCTCTCTTCTGATGCTGTCTCATTAGATTAATTCCTAAAGACTAGCAACACTCCATCTTAAGATCTACTGGTTCCTGGGAAAATAGCTGCAAAGTAATTAGCTTGTGAAAAAAAGGGAAAAAATGAAACTGAAAACATACCTTCTTATTTTCCTACTATTTTAACCTATATTAAGTATGGGAAATCAAGCCTGTGTACAGTCACCTATAAAACTGGGGTTCCTCTTTATAAAAAATCTGTTGTGAAGGATCGTTTAAGAATAACAAATGCTGACACAGATGCTATTCCCATGGAGATTCTCAGGCAAAAAAATCTTTATTGCTGAGCTTCTATATCTAACAATTCAACCACACCTGCTTTATAATGAAGAATCAAGAAGTTGTTTCCTATTTTATGCACATTAAACATCTAATGGCTCTGAGCTAACTTGTTTGGGAAAAATACTTTTGATGTCTGCATACCGGTGCTGATGGTTTTCAACCCTTTGGATTTGCTAAACCAATGTCAAATGGGAGAGACTGAGCCATCTTTTGCTCCTACTGAGAATGTCTTCCCCTAAACGTGAAAAAAAAAAAGTCTTCCTCTAATACCTCAGTAGTCTAATTTTATAGTGACCCCTTTGCTGGTATTACTGCTTTATTCAAATGCTTAAGGAGTCCTTGTAATTTTTTAAGCACAACCAAGTATTACTCCTATCTAGAGAGTTAGTCAATTGCATTTTCTCATCATCACTTGACTATATTGGCCTGATGCTTTTTACCCTCTTCAGTGTTTTTCAATGTTCTTCATAACTATGTACACATTCAGCAAGACAATAATTTCAAAAACTCGGTCCCTCACAGTGGCTCATGCCTGTAATCCTAGCTCTCCGGGAAGCCAAGGCAAGAGGATCCCCTGAGCTCAAGAGTTTGAGATCAGCCTGAGCAAGAGACCCTGTCTCTACTAAAATTAGAAAAACTAAGCTGGGCACTGTGGTGGGAGCCTACAGTCCCAGCTACTTGGGAGGCTAAGGCAGGAGGATCACGTAAGCTCAGGAGTTTGTCACCAGGGCACTCTCACCTAGATAAGACAGTAAGACTCTGTCTAAAAAAAAAAAAGAATTTCAAAGGCTGCCTCATTTGTTAATATTCGTTCCTAAATGCTGTTGATATGCCCTATTTATGTACCATTTCCAAAGTGTTTTGTACCTTTCTTAACTTTGTGACAATTTGTCATTTTTCACCCTATCTCCTCCAGGAAAACAAAGAAAAAATAAAGAAAAATAAAGATATAAAAACTTTTCAAAATTTGGACAAAATTTATAAAAAGTAAAGAGTATTCTAAACTAAATAAATGTACACATGAAGAATAACTTCAGAGAGCACAATGAATCTGGGCCATCTTTCACAGACCTATGGAAATCAGGTATCAGTCTATCATCACAGTGGTAGACTCATTTAAAGAAAAAAAATGGAACAAATCAAATCCTCAGTGTTGGAAGGGATAGTTTATATAGAAGTTTCTTGATTAAGCAATTCATAATTTTAGAGTGGGGATCAAATGGCAATTCAATTCATTAACCATACTTTCTGTTAAATCTATAACTAAAGGAAAAGTAAAGTCTTCTTTGATTAATCTTCTTCCTTTGAAACAATCTAAAATGCACTGAATAAGGCCGGGCACGGTGGCTCACTCTGGGAGGCCAAGGCTAGTGGATCGCCTGAGTTTGAGACCAGCATGAGCAAGAACCAGACCCCGCCTCTAAAAATAGCCAGGTGTCGTGACCCGGCTACTCAGGAGGCTGAGGCAAGAGAATCACTTGAGCCCAACAGTTTGAGGTTGCTATGAGCTATGATGTCACAGCACTCTACCAGGGGTGACAAAATGATAACTCTGTCTCAAAAAAATAAAATATGGCTCGATGCCTGTAGCTCAGCAGCTAGAACACCAGCCACATACACAGGAGCTGGCAGGTTCAAACCCAGCCCAGGGCTGCCAAACAACAATGACAACTATAAGCAAAAAATAGCCAGGCATTGGCGGGCACCTATAGTCCCAGCTCCTTGGGTGTCTGAGGCAAGAGAATCACTTAAGCCTAAGAGTTTGAGGTTGCAGTGAGCTGTGACGCCACAGCACTCTACCGAGGGCAACAAAGTGAGACTCTGTCTCAAAAATAAATAAATAAGTAAATAAAATACACTGAGAATACTTTTAACTTCAATAAAGATCATCATGATTTCTTTGATTTTTCACAAGAATTTTTATTATGAAAGTTTCTAATCATGTTTAGACCTCTCCTTTCATAAAATGTTGCTATAATTTTTCTGTAAAAAATAAAAAGGGCAGGCTCCGCGCCTGTGGCTCAACAGGCTAAGGCGCCAGCCATGTACACCTGAGCTGGCGGGTTTGAATCCAGCCCGGGCCCACCAAACAACAATGACGGCTGCAACCAAAAAATGGCAGGGCGTTGTGGCGGGCGCCTGTAGTCCCAGCTACTTGGGAGGCGGAGGCAAGAGACTCGCTTGAGCCCAGGAATTAGAGGTTGCTGTGAGCTGTGATGCCATAGCACTCTATCCAGGGTGATAGCTTGAGGCTCTGTCTCAAAAAAAAGGGCAATTTTCGAAAATTGTAAAAGATAAAAGGGTATATTTGAGGCATTAAATCTACGTACATACATACACATATACACATA
>CAUYRH010075413.1:0-24097 GCA_963574655.1 Perodicticus potto | reverse complement strand
GAAAAAAACACATGATTGTATTCATTGATGCAAAAAAAACCATTTGACAAATTTCAACATCCATTCATGATAACTTTCAGGAAAGTAGGAATAAAAAGGAACTAGTTAGATCTGATAAAGGACATGTACCCCCAAAACTATAGCTAGTATCATTCTTAAGGTGAAAGACTAAATTCTTTCTGCCTAAGATCAGGAAAAAGGCAAGGAAGTCCATTATCACTGCTCCTAGTGATAAAATTCCAAAAGAATTTTTGATAAATAAAGGTAAGAGAAATTTAAAATCAGTAGGAAAGTCAACGTAACTAGAATAGCCAAAACAATTTTGAAAAAGAAGAATAGAGGCCTCACACTATCCAATTTAAAGTAATATAATAAGGTATAATCAAGGCAGGGTGGTATTGGTGAAAGAATAAATTTATAGATCAATGAAACAGAATAGAGTCCAAAAATAAGTCTACACCTAAAACTGATTTTTGACAAAAATGCAGAAGCAATTAAATGGAGAAAATGTATTCCTTGCAATGAATGGTTTGGAATCACTGGACATCCATATGCAAAAAAAAATGAATCTTCTACCTTTACAAAACTTAATTTTAAATAGAATGTAGATCTAAATGCAACATGTAAAAATGTTAGAAGAAAACTTTTCTGACCTAAGGCTAGGACATAAAACCCAAAACACAGTCCTGATATGAAAAAAAAAGTATAATTGGACTGCATAAAAATTAATTTTTTTCCTTATGAAAGACATGTTTAAGGTAATGAAAAGACCAGCTACAGACTGAGAGAGAATATTTGCAAAACTTCTCCAACAAAGAATTTGTATCCATAACATATAAGAAACTCTCCAAACTTAATAGTAAGAAAATTACCCAGTTGAAAAATGGGCAGAAGGCTTGAACTGACACGTCACAAAAGAGGATATGTAGATGACAACTAATTACATGGACAAATGTTTAACATCATTATCCATTAGGGCATAAAAATCAATACCATCAATACCACCTATTAGAATGACTTAAAATATTAGATTTAGAATAACTAAATAAAAAAAGTACTGACAACATCAACTGGAGATGAGAATGAAGAGTCCCTGGAATTCTCATACTTTGCTGGTGGGAACGCAAAATGGTAAGCCACTCTGGAAAACAGCTTGACAGTTTCTTAGAAAGTTAATATGCATGTCCTCATAAGAGGAAGCCATCCCATTCCTAGGTATATATCCAAGAGAAGTGAAAACTTATGTTCATATCAAAACCTATATACAGATGTTAACAGCAGCTCTATTTATAATAACTCCAATGTCCTTCAGTGGGTGAATGGATAAACTGTGGTACATTCATGCAATGGACTACCACTCAACAATAAAAAGGAATGAACAATTGCTATACCTAATACCTTGGATGTATCTCAATGCTGAGTGGAAGTGAATCTCAAAAGACAGCATTGCATAATGTATGATTCTGTTTTTATGACATTCTTTTAAAGACAAATTGTAGGGCGGCGCCTGTGGCTCAGCGAGTAGGGTGCAGGCCCCATATACCAAGGGTGGCTGGTTCAAACCGGCCCGGCCAAACTGCAAAACAAACAAACAAAATAGCCAGGCGCTGTGGCAGGCTCCTGTAGTCCCAGCTACTGGGGAGGCTGAGGCAAGACAATCGCCTAAGCCCAAGAGCTGGAGGTTCCTGTGAGCTGTGTGACGCCATGGCACTCCACCAAGGGCCATTGAGAGAGACTCTGTCTCTACAAAAAAAAAAAGAAAAGAAAAGACAAACTGTAGTTATAGAGAATGGATCAATAGTTTCCAGGGCTTGGTGGAAGGGAGAGAATGTTACTATAAAGTGATAGCACCAGGGAGGTTTATGGTATGATAGAACCATTCTATATCCACCTTGTTGCAATGGTTATATGAATTTGTACACATGTAACTGTACATTAAAAATAAATGTTACTGTAGGTTAATTTAAATAATTTCTCTCTGTCATGCTTTAACAAACGCTGTGATTTTATATTAGTTTAAGGAGGTGCTTAAGGCTGCAATAAGCCCCTGAAAGCTATGTCCTGGGTTCAGTTACCCTGAAATGTGGCAGGATGTGGCAAGATGTGAAACCTTAAGCTCAGGCACACCCACAGGATACTATGAACTACATAAATATTAGCATCATGATTAGAGGCCTGTTTTTCTAGAATTGGAAATCAATTGTCCAAAAAAGCCATGCGATAGATTTTCACAAATAAGCTGGAGAGTTGCTAGTTTATTCAAGATTTATTTACTTATCTAGCCACTCCAGCTTTCTTTTCATACTCAGGATTTAATAACAAAAACAGAACCACTTCAAGTATTTACAACAGAGGAAACTTAATACAGGCAAATTGGCTTCACAGGTGATTGAAGAACTAAGACTCAAAGCAGGAAACATGATGTGCTCCTAGACAGTAGCACATGAAAGCCCTTACCCTGGAGTGACAAAGACAAAAGGAAGTGTTATATTTCTGATTCCTTTCTCCTTCCAAACCAGAGTTCATGGACACATGACAGAAGCTGTCATCATGACAGGCTGTCATGTTAGGTGTTGCCAACGGGAGGCACTCATGGGAGAGTGGGAGGCAGCCATAGGAGAAAGGCTTCCTTCCTCGTTCCTACTGTTCTGTTTGCTTTGCTCCAACAATAGTAGTGTGTTCCAACCTGCAGCTTCCTTCAGAGCTTCCAGAACCCGCCTTAGCAGCAGGACCAGGCCTCCTAAAAGGCCCAAATAGCAATTCAGCAGGGCCTGTGCTCTGTATCCCAGGTTCTGAAAATCCTACCTCTTCCCTGTCATTCTCCCAAGTTTAAGGACAGTAGCTACTGCTTGTAGTTATTATCTCTGAGTTCTCTTAAAGTTGTCTTTTTGTTCTCTTGGTTCTCCAGTACCTATGTAACAGATGCCCGTGTTGAACCTCCTCTGTGGAAACATCTAGTGGTACTGTATTCCTGCCTATGTTCTGACTGGTACTCCATTTCTGGACACTTGAAGTATAAAATTAGAGGGCAACCAGTGGTAAGGCTGACCCTGAGTTCCTTGTGTTAGTGTGCCTCTGCTTGCATTTGCTCCTACATTTGAGTATAAAATCATAATTTCTAAGCATGGGACATGAAGCTTATGTCAAACTTTGCTGGTGGTTCCTTTTCTCCTGGCAAACAGGGAGGATTGCATTTTTCACCTTTTTGAAGTTTGTGGTGACTTTACAACTTGCTTTGGCCAATGGAATGAAAGCAGAAGTGGTGAATGTTACTTCTGGTGAAAAGTATTTAAGAGCAGCTACATGATTCTCTGTGCTTTCCCTACTTGCAGCAGTGCCACTTGAAGCCTCAGGCTGAGATGGTAGCATTCCAAGGCAGAAAAGCCTGTGTATGACATGTAGTCTGGGGAGAATTTTTTTCACTTCAGGGTTCTTACCACAGTATACCTAGCCTATAATGCCGAACACATTTGTGATTCACCCCCTGCCTACCTTTCTAGATTTACCTCTAGCCGCTTCCCCTCCTCACTCCCTCTCCCCTAAGTGCATGAAGATATCTTACCCCTTTGGGTTGCTGCATGGGCTCTTCCTTTTGCCCCACCAATTGGCACCTGCTGCTAGTTGTGCAAAGCCCAGTTCAAATGTTACTGACTCCAGAAAGCCTCCTTAATCTGGGTTTGGGCTGTTTCCTATATTTTCCCCTAATAGACTGTGGTTACTTCTATTTTTAATAATTTAACTTAATTTTAAAAAAAGTTTTAGAGATAGGATCTCATTTTACCACCCAGGCTGGAGTGCAGTGGCCCAATTATAGTTCACTACAACATCGAACTCCAGGGCTCAAGTGATCCCCTTACCTGCACCTCCCAAGTAGTGTTGACTATTGGCACATGCCACCACACCCAGCTAATTTGAGGCATTCTTTTTAGAGGAAGGGTCTCACATTTTGCCCAGGCTGGTCTTGAACTCCTGACCTCAAGTGGTCTTCCTGCCTCAGCCTCTCAAAATGCTGGGATTTCAGGTGTGAGCCACCACACTGGGTCCCCATGTTGACTTCTGACATAAATGGCACATCTCACATTGTGTCATATTATCTGATTATTGGCTGATGTGTCCATTTTAAATTAAGCTCTTTGGAGGCAAGGATTGAATTTTTTCTTATTTGTTGCTGTTTTGTTTAGCTCTAGCTAAAAATGTGCCAAGTGCAATGCCTGGTATATGGTAGATATTGGAAAAATATTTGTTGAAAGAATGATTAAATGCATATAAATAAAGCAGAGAATATGTTTTAAAAATATTTAGCTATATATGGATAATGCAATTTAATTGGAAGTCGTTTGGTGCATCCTATATTTTTGAAGGTCCCTCGTGTGGATTCTTGATTGTCTATTTAGAATTCATATTTTCTGGGTAATTATTCTCTTTTTTTCAAAAATATTTTCTCCCCCTTTCTTATTATACTTTTGTTGTTCTGTTTCTATGGTAGATCAGCTGGCAACATTCATGTAATTGATCTGTAATAGGAAATACGTATAGTTAAAATTCAGAGAAGTCCTGAGAAATTAGAAAGGTTTAAATATCTTCTGTATATTGAAAGCTATAGCAACCTTGCAGCATGTTCCAAATTAAATAAAAGGTACTTTTAAATACAAAAGCATTGTTTTTGTCAGCTGATTTATCATCCCCAAACCAGAGCTGTTCATTTTTTATTCTGTTTCCAAAGACCAAAATCCCTCCTGACTCAATTTCAAAATACAGACTCAGTTCCGATTCTCAAAATCAAAATCATTTCTTGGCACTCATAGTTTTGTTTTATGATTCTCATTATACACACTGAGATTCTTCTAAATGTGAGTCATTTAAGCAAAGCTTTCAGAAACCTCCAGATTCCTTTTTAATTATCTTAAAGTCATCTGAAAATATTTCAGCAAATACTGGGAAGAATGCCCTGATTAGCAAGATGTTTCAAAATCAAGAAGAGCCTATTATGAACTCAAGATACTCGCCAAAGTTTTTGTTAACAGTTCAGGTTTGTCCTTTCTATCTGCCTATTTCTGTCTCACTACAATAAGCAAAATGTAGGTATTGCATTTTTTAGCTCCTTTTAGCATCCTCCAGATTTGGGCTTTCATCCAGAGCTCCCACTGCAGTGCACCACTCTGTGATTTGATGAAAGCAAAGTCAAACAGCCCCCAGGGAAACTTCATGGGTGTGTTAACTACCATAGACATAAATAGATGCTCCTCTTAAGACAAGAGGAGCAAAGAGACAGGAGAAGACTCAGGCATGCCTTTATACCTGTGCAAACCCACGCAGGCTGTATGTTTATGATTCAGTAGCCATGTTTAAAAAGTGCTACCTTAGGCTCTATTCAGGGTTAGCTACCATTTACCCTAGGAGTCCCTCCTGCAGACATCATCCTTCTTCCTACGGAGCTGTAAACTTTTGCCTCTGATGTGTATGGGAAAACTGATCACTTAAAATGAACTCTTTAGGTTTATTAAATATACTTTTTCTGTGAGTAGCAGGAAACCTGTTCCCAAAGACTGAAGCAGATAGGAGTTTATGTTGTTTGTGTACCAGGCATTCTCTCCATAGGAAGCTCCCAGTGCAGGCTCAGTGGTTCAAGGATGTAAGAACCACATCTCCACATAGCTGAATGGTTAATTTAGAGACAAGCACTATAGCTCCAACCCTCCAACCATCAGGTCTAGATTAGGAGCAAGAATAAGCAGGAGGTGACCCTGCAGCCTCTCTCCTTTTGTCAACAAGGCAAAAGCTTTCCCAGCCCTATTTTCCTGGGATCCACCAGACTTCTGCTTGGGTTTCATTGCCCAGGGCTTAAGTGGCCACCTCTGGCTGCAAGAGAGGTTAGAAAAACAAGGAATGAATTGATCACAACTGGCTTAGTGTAGCTGTAAGCCATTGCCTGGCAGACACATTGCTGCTTCAAAGAACATCAGAGATCTATTAGCTAGGAAGAAGGGGTTAGGCAATTACCAAAGTCTGCCTCCATAAGACTGTTCAAGAGCAATACACCCAATTATAAGGTAACAGATTTTTGCTGTAGTCTTCACTTGGAATATGGCATGGAGGGATGATACTGCTAAGAAGAGTCTCCTCCTATATTCAGCTACAAATAGGAATGCTGCAATGTGGATGAACCTCAGAAAGATTATGCTAAGTGAAAGAAGCCAGACATAAAGGTCATATATTGTATAATTCCCTTTATATAAAATATCAAGACTAGGGGTGGCGCCTGTGGCTCAGTGAGTAGGGCACCAGCACCATATACCGAGGGTGGTAGGTTCAAAACCAGCCCCAGCCAAACTGCAACAAAAAAATAGCTGGGCGTTGTGGCAGGCACCTGTAGTCCCAGCTACTCGGGAGGCTGAGGCAAGAGAATCGCCTAAGCCCAGGAGTTGGAGGTTGCTGTGAGGTGTGACACCACGGCACTCTACCGAGGGTGTTAAAGTCAGACTCTGGCTATAAATAAATAAATAAATAAATAAATATCAAGACTAGGTAAATCCATAGAGAGAGAACACAGATTAGTGATTACCATGGCAAAGAAGGAAGGGAGAACTGGGAACAATTGCTTAATGGGGTTGGGGTTTCCTTTTGGGGTGATGAAAATGGTTTAGATCTGGATAAAGGTAATTGTACAACATTGGGAATGTAATAAATGCCACTATAAATTGTATACTTTAAAGTGGTTAATTCTGTTATATGAATCTCACCTTAATAAAAAAGAGTATTCTCTTCCCATCTGCTAAAAAAAAAAAAAAATTAAGACCAGCTTTATGGAAATCACCTTGGTAGAGCTCCTACAAACCCATGTTGGCAATAGTAGTTTTGATAAGAGCCACATATCTACAACTTAGGTAAAGATGGTGACCCTTCCGATATTCCCTTCCATCCCTTTCTTCCTTAGTAACTGAAATGTGATTAGTATACACAGGTGACAAGCAAAAACAAAGACTTCATTTCCTAGCCTCTGTTTCAGCAAGGTGTGACCATGCAACTAAGCTCTGCTCGGTGAAATATGAGTGGAAAGCATTGGGTAGGTCTTCCAGCCAGAATCCTTAACAATGTATGACCTCTTGTTGTTTCCCATTGTCTTCTTTCTTCCAGCGTACAAAACAGACTTGATGGCTTAAGCATCACTGTCCAAATTGGATCATGATGTGACCTTGAAATTAGAAACTATGTGTTGAATATGGTAGGACAAAAAGATAAGAGCCTGAGTGCCCAATGACAACACAAAGATACTATACATTTTGTAAACAGCCTACTTCCAGATTCCTTTACCTGACAGAAATGGGAGAGAAAATGCTATCTTGTTATTTGGTGCCATGAGAATATTGTTCTTTGAAGCCAAACTTATTCATAACTGATTCAGCAGTACAACCTCCTCAGACAATTCTTCATTCTGTAACTTATTTAAGATAGTGCAGCCCACAGCATGAGTAACATATTACACTCCATGGTAAGAATGGACATACCTATAGGGGTATTATCTGTTCCATAAAAGGTTTCATTGTCACTTATATGGTCTTTCTGCTGAATGCACCAAGTGCAGATTTCTGTCAACATACCTAAGAGTCATACATTGGCCAAACCCATTCCAAAAGCATGTTTCATTTGTTCAGGACACATGTTTATTATTAATGCTGTTGTCATTTTTTATTAGTATTGGTACTTGAATACGGTTAAGGGGCATGTATTCTACAGTTTCCCCTGATCCTATATTTTCCCCTGATTTTGTATTTTCTTACACTGAAGATTACACAGAATGAACCGGGCTCCTGAAGGCATTAGTGAGAACTACTCCTTGAAACTATTTCAGCACGGGACTTTATAAGCAAAGAAAGTGGAGAGAATTAGTTAAGGATATCTGAGCTCACACTATGAAATGATTTAACAATGAACCTAAATGTGACTATATTGATAAAAGACAAAAAATAATAAAAGTCACAGCTCAGATGTCAGTTTCTAATTTTCCTCCATTAAGAGAAACACTTAGAATGTAATTACAGAAGTTTTCTATCTTAGTCTTGTTGGACTTCAGTCCTATCACTGTCAGAGTCTGTTTCCTTGTGTCTGGACTTCAGGGATTTTCAGTCTGTCTTTATCAGCTGTAGACAGTTCACATATCAATGGTGTATCCAGATTTCTAACTTCTGCTATTTCCTAGTCATGACTGAATAGATCATACATTCCTGAAAAATAAGTCAGTCTCATTTGAATGTAAGTTCCAAAATATGTCTGCTTTTCTGGAACTTTGGAACTGCTTTTCCGGAGTCTGGAACTCTCTGAGTTCCAAAATAAGTCTGCTTTTCTCACTGCAGTCCAGTCTCATCAGCATGGGGCACACAAAGCCTGGTGCGTAGTAGTGACCTAGGGCTGCCATGTGTGGCTGTGCAAATTGTTTTCAAGAGTGCACACCAGGGCAGCACCTATAGCTCAAAGGAGTAGGGTGCTGGCCTCATATACCAGAGGTGGCAGGTTCAAACCCAGCCCTGGCCAAACACTGCAAAAAAAAAGGAGTGCACACCAAAGGGAGAACAGGTTAGCCAGGATTCAAATACAGCCCTTCCTGCTTATCACCTCTGCATCCTGGTGGGGGCTGCTTCCATTTGGTAAAAAGAGGCCCTTTCCTTCTTCGTGGCTGAGTAGTATTTCATGGTATACATATACCACATTGTGTTAATCCACTCATGAATCGGTGGGCACTTGAGTTTATTCCACATCTTTGCAATTGTGAACTGTGCTGCAATAACCATTTGAATGCAGGGGTCTTTTGATGAAATGACTACTTCTCCTTTAAGCAAATGCCCATTAGTAAGATTGCTGGATTGAATGGTAGGTCTACTTTTAGTATGGACTCTTCATACTATTTTCCATAGAGGTTGTACTAATTTTCAGTACCAACAACAGTGTATAAACATTCTTTTCTCTCATCAAGCAGGGAGGAGAGAGGAGGAGGGGATGGGCAAAAACCTACCTAATAGGTACAAAGCACACTATCTTGGCGATGGACATAAACATAATCCTGACTCAAGCATTGCAAAAGCCAACCATGTAACCAAAAACATGTGTACTCCCATAATATTTTGAAATTTTAAAAGGAGAGGTTTTTTTCTAATTTGCACAAAGGTCCTCTGGGCTCCCAGAGCTCAGCAAGAAGAGCTACACTTACCCAGAGGGTGAGTACTTTTGTAATTGACACAAGGTTCCTTATAGAGAAGCAGCAACTCTGGTGGCCCTCAAAAATGTGAAGTCTCCATCTTTTTTAATGGCTGAGTAGTAGTCCATGGTATATATACATCACAGTTTGTTAATCCATTCCTGGGTTGGTGGGCATTTAGGTTGTTTCCACATTTTGGCAATTGTAAATTGAACTGCGATAAACAATCTAGTCCATATGTCTTTATGATAAAATTATTTTTTTTTTCTTCTGGGTAGATGCCTAGTAGTGGGATTTTAGGATCAAATGGGAGGTCTAATTTGAGTTCTCTGAGGATTCTCCATACTTCTTTCCAAAGAGGCTATATTAGTTGGTAGTCCCACTAACAGTGTAAAAGAGTTCCCCTCTCTCCACATGTGCACCAGCATTTGCAACTTTGGGACTTTGTGATGTGGGCCATTCTCACTGGGGTTAGGTGATATCTCAGGGTTGTTTTGATTTGCATTCTAAATACTCCATGCACCTCACACTCCCCTCCCCCAGGCAAGCTCCCCAAGTGTACCTACAGGCAGTGAGTGCAAATGTCTCTGTAGACATCTGGTTTAACTCTACAAGATTGAATGAAGGTACAGAAACCTGAGCATTTTGGGGTGCCACCCAAGGGAAAACAAATAGGAGACTCCAAGCACTCAGACTGGCTTTGTGAAATTGAGAGAAAACAGACAATCTTAAGATTTTCCTCTCCTCCCAAAAGAAATAAAAGGTATGGAGCTGACACATCCATAGAAAAGGTCTGAAAAGACTTCATAATCCCTAGTCAGGCTGTTTAGCAAAGGTTTTTCTCTCCTGTAGACACTCAGTAGAAACTGGAGGAGATGACTGCTTCCTCAAATGTGGAAATAGGAATCCAAGACTTCAAAGATAACCAAAAAATTCAAGAAAACACGGCACTACCAAAGGAACACAATAATATTCCTGTTGCCAAAGCCAAAGAAATGGAGATATATGAGTTTCTTGACAAAACAAATTCAAGATAGTAGTTTTAAGAAAGCTTGGCAAACTGTAATAGAGAACAAATATGTAGGATTATGGGACACTATCAAGGGATATGCCATTTACATCATAGAGTTTCCAAGAGAAGAGAAAAAAAGGGGGGGCAGAAAGTTTATATAAAGAAATGATGACTGAAAACTTTCCAAATCTGGGAAGAAATATAGGCATTCAGGCACATGAAGCTCAAAGGCCTCTAATCACATTTAACACAAACAAGAGTTAGCCAAGACATATTTTAATAAAATTTTCAAAAATCAAAAACAAAGAAGGCAGCTCGGCGCCTGTGGCTCAACGGGTTAAGGCGCCAGCCACATACACCACAGCTGGCGGGTTTGAATCCAGCCCGGGCCCCAAACAACAATGACGGCTACAACCAAAAAAAAAAAAAAAAATGGCCGGACGTTGTGGCGGGTGCCTGTGGTCCCAGCTACTTAGGAGACAGAGGCAGGAGAATCACTTGAGCCCAGGAATTGGAGGTTGCTGTGAGCTGTGATGCCACGGCACTCTATCCAGGGTGACAGCTTGAGGCTCTGTCTCAAAAAAATAAAAACAAAAAAAACAAAGAAGGCCATGCACAGTGGCTCATGCCTGTAATCCTAGCACTCTGGGAGGCCAAGGTGGGTGGATTGCCTGAGCTCAGGAGTTTGAGATCAGCCTGAACAAGAGCAAGACCTCATTTCTAAAAAATACCTAGGAGTTGTGGTGGGCAACTGTAGCCCCAGCTTCTTGGGAGGCTGAGGCAAAAGTATCACTTGAGCCTAGGAGTTTGAGGTTGCTGTGAGCTATAATGCCACAGCACTCTACCCTGGGTGGCATAGTGACACTCTGTCTAAAAAGAAAAAATCAAAAACAAAGAGAGAATACACAGGAACACCCATCAGCTATCAGCAGAATCCTCAACAGAAACATTACATGCCAGGAGAGAATGGAATGATACATTCAAAGTGTTGATAGAAAAAGAAACTGGCAAGAAAGAATACTTTACCTGGAAAAGCTGTCATTCAGAAATGAAGGAGAAATAAAGACACCCAGATAGACAAAAGCTGAGGGAGTTCATAATACTAGACTTGCCTTAAAAGAAATGTTAAAGGAAATTCTTTAAGCTTAAACAGAAAAATGCTGACATGAAAACATATCAAATTATGAAACTCATGAGCAAAAGTGAGTATGTAGTCAAGTTCAGAATACTCTATTACTGGCAATCTGTAAATCACATATTTCTACTAAAAAGGTTAAAAGACAAAATAGTAAAAAGTACTACAGGCTGGGCATGATGCCTATAATTCTAGTACTTTGAGAGGCCAACTTGGGAGATTCACTTGAGGCCAGAAATTCAGGACCAGCCTGGGCAAAATAGTCCAGGCAAAATAGACCCCCATCTCTACAGAAAATGAGAAAAATTACCCAAGCATGGTGGTGCATGCCTATAGCCCTAGCTACTCAGTTGGCTGAGGCAAGCAAATCACTTGAGCTCAGGAGTTCAAGGCTATAGTGAACTGCAATTGTGCCACTGTGCTCCAGCCTGAGTAATAGAGTGAGATCCTGTCTCAAAAAAAAAAAAAAAAAAAAGGGCCAGGCATGGTGACTGCAAACTAACACAGCCTCTTTGTAAAGAAGTAATGGGGAACCCTTAAAAAACTCAAAATATACCTTTCATATGATCCCACAATCCCATTACTAGGCATATACCCAGAGGAAAAAAATGATTTTATCATAAGGCCATTTGCACTAAATTGTTTATCACAGCTCAATTTACAATCACTAAGATGTGCAAACAACCTAAATGCGCATCAACCCAGGAATGGATTGATAAACTGTGGTATATGTATACCATGGAATACTATTCAGCCATAACAAAGATGGAGACTTTACATCTTTTGTATTAACCTGGATGAAGTTGAAACACATTCTTCTTAGTAAGGTATCACAAGAATGGAAAAACAAGTATCCAGTGTACTCAATATTAGTATGAAGCCAGTAAATGATCTAATACACACCCACCCAAACTCAATTCAATTCAAGATGGAGGAGAGGAAAAGGAGAGGAAGGAGAGGGATTGGTGTGCTCCCATTTAAGGGGCATGGTATGGGGGGGTGTATGGCACACCTCTCGGGTGCAGGACACAGCTGCAGCAGTGACTCTGCCTAACAAATGCAAAATTATAATCTGTTTGTACCCTCATCTTAATCTGAAAAAAAAAAGAAAAGAAAAGAAAAGACCCAACTATATGCTACTTGTTAGAAATTCACTTTAGTGTTAAAGATGCACATAGACAGAAAGTGAAAGGATGGTAAAAGTATTCCATGCAAACAGAAACCATAAGAGAGCAAAGGTAATTATACTTGTATCAGATAAAATATACTTTAGGTCAAAAACAATAAAAAGATCAAGTAGTTCTTCTGGAGTGGGGGAAAAACACATAAAAAGAGACACAGAAGGTCATTATATAATGATAAAGCAGTCAATGCAATACGAGATGTAACAACTGGAAATATACACGCACCCAATATTTGAGCAGATGCTATGCAGACCTATGCAGAATAATCCATCCAAGAGCAGCAGAATACACATTATTCTCAAGTGCACATAAAAAATTCTCCAGTATAGATTATATGTTAGTTCACAAAAAAGTTTTACATTTAAGAAGATTGAAATAAAGTATCTTTTCCAGGCAGCACCTGTGGCTCAGTGAGTAGGGCACCGGTCCCACATACTGAGGGTGGTGAGTTTGAACCCAACCCGGCCAAAATGCAACAAAAAATAACCAGGTGCTGTGGCGGGCACCTGTTGTCCCACCTACTCGGGAGGCTGAGGCAAGAGAATCACCTAAGCCCAATAGCTGGAGGTTGCTGTGAGCTGTGACACTACAGCACTCTACCGAGGGTGACAAAGTGAGACTCTGTCTCAAAAAAAAACAAAAAAACTGATAAACCTCTAGCAATACTTAATGAGGAAAAAAGAATACAAAAGTTACCATTGTCAGAAGTGAAAGAAGGGGGCGGCACCTGTTGCTCAGTGAGTAGGGTGCTGGCCCCATATACCAAGGGTGGCCAGTTTGAACCCGGCCCCCGCCAAAATGCAACAAAAAAAGAAAAAAAAAGTATCTTTTCCAATCACAATAATAAGAAACTATAAGTCAATAACAGGAGAACCAGAAAATATACAAATATGTGGAAATTAAACATGTACCTCATCTTAAATACATAACCTAACTTTACACCTCAAAAAACTAGAAAAAGAAGTCTAAAGATAGTAAAAAGAAGGGAATAACACAGATTAAAAGAGAAATAAATGAAATAGAGACTATAAAAACAAGAGTAAAAAGTCAGCAAAACTTAAGAGTTATTTTTTTGAAAAGATGAAAGAGAATTGAAAAACCTTTAGCTAGGCTAAGAAAAGAAAAGAGTGAAATAAAGTCAGAAATGAAAGAGGACACATTACAACCGATACCACAGAAATACAAATGATCATAATAGACTACCAAGAACAATTATACATCAACAAATTGGGTAACTGAGAAGAAAAGAATAAATTCCTAGATGCATACAACTTACCCAAACTAAATCATGAAGAAATAGAAGATATAAATAGACCAATAACAAATAAGGAGATTGAATTAGTAATTTAAAATAAAAGAAAAGCCCGAGACCTCATGGATTCATTGGTGAATTATACCAAACATTTAAAGAAGTAATACTTCTTTTCCAACTCCTTTCCAAAAATTTGAAAAGGAGAGAATAACTCCAAACTTGTTTTGTAAGGCCAGTATTATCATGATACCAAAGTCAGACTGAATACTACAAGAGAAGAAAATTATAAGCCAATATTCTTCATGTACACTGATGCAAAAATCCTCAACAAAGTACTAGCAAACCAAATTCAATAGCACATTCTCCATGATCAAGTGAGATTTATCCTTGGGATGCAAGGATGGTTCAACATATGTGCACATCAATAAATATGATGCATCACTTTAACAGGAGGAAGGATACAAATCATATGACGATCTCCAAGATTCAGAAAAGCATTAAACAAAATTCAGCAACCTTTCATGAAAAGAAAAAGCTCTTAAATTAGATTTAGAAAGAATGTACCTTAATATAAAAAAGGCCATATATCACAAGCAGACAGCCCACATCATATTCAATTTTGAAAAGCTGAAAGCTTTTTAGGGGCTGGGCATGGTGGCTCACGCCTCTAATCCCAATACTCTGGGAGGCCTAAGTGGGTGGATTGCCTGAGCTCATAAGTTCAAGACCAGCATGAGCAAGAGTGAGACCCCCACCTCTAAAAATAGCCAGACATTGTGGCAGGTGCCTGTAGTCCCAGCTACTACTAGAGAGGCTGAGGCAAGAGAATCGCTTGAGTCCAAGAGTTTCAGGTTGCTGTGAGCTATGGTGCCATGACACTCTACCAAGGGTGACGACATGAGACTCTGTATCAAAAAAAAAAAAAAAAAAAAAAAAAGACTAAAAGCTTTTCCTATAAAATAAGAAAAAAGACAATGATGTCCCTTCTTGACACTTCTATTCAATGTAGTACTGGAAGTCCCAGCCAGAGAAACTAGGCAAGAAATCTGCTATGATTGAATTTAAAAAAAAAGAAAGAAAAAAAGAAATCTGCAACCTTTCCTCTCACCTCCCCCTTGCTAGACTGTACTTGTGTTTTTTCTTTCATGTGGGCCTATATATAGCTGTTTATGTATTAGTTTCATATTATATTGTGTACTTTGGAGACTTGCTTTTCCTTTCTTGAGATACATTACTAAGAAGAATGTGTTTCAGCTCCATCCAGATAAACACAGAAGAGATAAAGTCTCCATCTTTTCTTATGGCTGAATAGTACTCCATGGTACACATATACCAGTTTGGGTACATTCATGGGTTGATGGGAACTTGGGTTGCTTCCACATCTTGGCAATTGTGAATTGAGCTGCAATAAATATTCTCGTGCAAATGTACTTGTGGTAAAAGGATTTTTGTTCTTCAGGAGGGATACTTAGTAATGGGATTGCAGGATCAAATGAAACCTTGACTTGTAGTTTTTGAGAATTTTCCATACTCTATCCACAGAGATTGTATTAGTTTGCAATCCCACCAGCAGTACAAAAGTATTCCTTCTCTCCACATCAATGCCAGCATCTGCAGATTCAGGACTTTGTGATGTGGGCTATTCTCACTGGAGGTAGGTGATATCTCAGAGTGTTTTTTTGTTTTGTTTTGTTTTGTTTTTGATAGAGACAGAGTCTCATTTTATCACCCTCGGTAGAGTGTCGTGGCGTCACACAGCTCACAGCAACCTCCAAATACTGGGCTTAGGTGATTCTCTTGCCTCAGCCTCCCGAGTAGCTGGGACTACAGGCGCCCGCCACAACACCCAGCTATTTTTCTGTTTTGCAGTTCAGCCAAGGCCGGGTTTGAACCTGCCACCTTCAGTATATGGGGCTGGCGCCCTACTTAATGAGCCACAGGCACCGCCCCCTCAGAGTGATTTTGATTTGCATTTCTCTGGCAGTTATAGATAATGAGCATTTTTTCATGTGTTTGTTGGTCATTCGTCTGTCATCTTCAGAGAAGGTTCTGTTCAAGTTTCTTTTTTATTTTTTTCACTTTTTGGCCAGGGCTGGGTTTGAACCCACCACCTCTGGCATATGGGGCTTGCACCCTATTCCTTTGAGCCACAGGCACCACCCTGTTCAAGTTTCTTTTTTTTTTTTTTTTTTTTTTGCAGTTTTTGGCCGGGGCAAGGTTTGAACCTGCCACCTCCGGTATATGGGGCCGGCGCCCTACTCCTTGAGCCATAGGCACCTCCCAAGCGCATTCAAGTTTCTTGACCACATATAAATTGGGTTGTTTGCTTTTTTGTGTTGACTAATTTGAGTTCTCTGTAGATTCTAGTTATCAGCTCTTTGTCAGATTCATAGCACACGAATATCTACTCCCTTCCCAAAGTCTGCTTGTTTGCCCAAGTTGTGTACCCTTAGCTGTGCATAAGCTTTTTCGCTTAATCATGTCCCATTTATTTATTTTTGGTGTTGCTGCAATTGCCAAGAGGGTCTTCTTCACAATATCTTTCCCCAGGTCAATTTTGTCAAGCATTTTCCCCATACTCTCTTCTAGAATTTTTTTGCAGTTTTTGGCTGGGGCTGGGTTTGAACCCGCCACCTCTGTGGGGCCAGCGCCCTACTCCTTTGAGCCACAGTCACTGCCCTCTCTTCTAGAATTTTTTTTATTTTTATTTTTTTTTATTAAGTCATTTGTACATAGATCATACTTTTTTCATGTCTTATATTTAAACATTTTATCCAGCAAGGGTCAATTTTTGTCAATGGTGAGAGATGTGGGTCCAATTACAGTATTCTACAGGTGGCTAACCAGTCCTCCCAGCACCATTTATCAAATAGAGATTCTGTTCTCCAGTGTATGCTTTTGTTTGGTTTACCAAAGATCAGATGGCAATATGTTCATTTCTAGGTTCTCTATCCTATTCCATAGATCTATATCTCTATTTTTTGCCAGTACCAGCCTGTTTTGATCACTATAAAATTGTAGTATAACCTGAAGTCTGGTAATATAATGCCACCAGATTTGGTTTTATTTCTTAACATTGTATTGCCAGTTTGGGATTTTTTTCGGGTTCTGTATGAAACAAAGTACTATTTTTTCAAGTTCTTCGAAGTATGATGTTGAACCAACCTTGCATCCCTGAGGTAAAACCCACTTGATCATGATGTATAATTTTTTAATGTGTCACTGTATTCTGTTTGCTAGGATCTTATTGAATATTTTTACATTGATATTTATTAATGATATTAGCCTACAGTTTTCCTTTTTTGTTGGGTCCTTTCCTGGTTTTCAAATCAAGGTGATATTTGCTTCATAGAATGTGTTGGTGAGGATTCCTTCCTTCTCTATGTGTTAGAATGGGTTATGAAATACAGGTACTAGTTCCTCTTTGAAGGTTTGGTAGAATTGTGTTGTGAAACCATGTGGTCCAGGGCTTTTCTTTTTCTTTTTTTTGGAAGATTTTGTATTGTTGATGCAATTTCAGTGCTTGATATAGGCCTATTCAAAATTTCTAATTCATTCTGGTTGAGTTTAGGAAGGTGATGTGATTCCAGGTATTGGCCCATTTCCTCTACATTTTCAAATTTCTGGGCATAGAGTTTTTTGTTGTAATCATTGAGGATCTTTTGTATTTCTGTGGTATCTGTTGTTATTTCTCCTTTTTCATTTCTGATTGAAATTATTAGAGATCTTATTTTTCTGTTTCTGGTTAGTCTGGCCAAAGGTTTATCAATTTTATTAATCTGTTCAAAGAACCAACTTTTTGTTTTGTTGATCTTCTGAATGATTCTTGTGCCCTCAATTTCGTTTAGTACTGCTCTAATTTTTGGTTATTTCTTTTCTTCTTCTGGGTTTGAGATTGGATTGTTCTTCCTTTTCCAGTTGCTTGAGATGGCCAATTAGGTTGCTGACTTGCTCTCTTTCTGTTTTCTGAATGAAGGCATCTAATGTTATAAATTTGCCTCATAAGATTGCCTTTCCAGTATCCCACAGGTTTTTATACCTTGTGGCTTTATCATCATTTTGTTAAAGCTATCTAATCATTTTCTTCTTAATCTAGTCCTTAACCCAGCTGTCATTCAGAATAGGTTTTTAATTTCCGTGATGTTATTTGGTTATGAAGATTTCTGCACTTTGAGTTGACCTTATATTCCATGATAGTCTGAGAAGATACAAGGAATAATTTCTATTCTTTTGAATTTGTTGAGGTTAGATTTCTGCCCTAAATATGATCAATTTTGGAGAATGACCTGTGGGCTGATGAGAAGTATTCAGTTTTATTAGAGTGTAATGTTCTATATATGTCTGTTAAGTCCATTTGTTCTAGGGTAATGTTTAAGTTCATTGCTTCTTTCTTTAGTTTCTGCTTGGAAGATCTGTCCAGTACTGTCAAAGGGGTGTTAAAATCTCTATTATAGGCTGGAAGATATCATATTGTTCTGATCATTTAGGGTTTGTTTTACATATCAAGGAGCACTTAGGATGGGTGCATAAATGTTAATTTTTGAAATCTCTTCATGTTGTATGCTTTCCTTAACAAGTATATAGGGTCCATCCTTATCTTTCCTTATTTCTGTTGGTTTAAACACAATTGTATGTACAAATAAGATAGCAACCCCTGCTTTTTTCTGATTTCCATTTGCCTGGATTATTGTTTTTCATCCTTTCACCCTGAGTCTTGTTTTATCCTTAGAGGTTAGGTGTATTTTTTGGAGACAGCAGATATTGGGGTTGAGCTTTTATATCCAGTCAGCTAGCCTGTGCCTCTTTAGTAGGGAATTCAAGCCATTCACGTTTATTAATAGAATAGATTGGTATGGTGGTGTTTTGGTCATCTTGTTTTGCAACGGTTCAGAGCTTAGTTTTATCCCTTGCACCACGTGGAAGCTAGGCTTTGTTCTTTAATTTCTGGTTGTGTTTACTTTGGTGATGGACCATCATGCTGGTCAGTATGAAGAATGGGTCTGAGTACTTCCTGTAGAGCTGGTCTAGGTATGACAAACTTCCTCAAATTTGCACATCAGTAAACTGTTTGCTTTCTGAATCACAAATGAAACTTAGTTTAGCATGATACAGGATCCTGGGCTGAAATTGTTTTGTTTAAGAAGGTTAAAGGCTGATGAATATCCTCTTCTGGCTTAAAGAGTTTCAGGTGAAAGGTCCGCTGTCATCGTGATATTTTTCCCTTTATAGGTAAGACTTTTCTTAACCCTGGCTGCTTTCAAGATTTTCTCTTTCATATTGACTTTAGCAAAGTTCATTACAATGTGTCTAGGAAATACTTTGTTTGAATTGAGTGGTGCTAGGGTTCGGAAACTATCTACTACCTGAATTTCTGTGTCTCTTGCAATTCTCAGGAAATTTTCCACCATGGTGTCTTGAAATAGAGCATCAGTGCTTTTAAGACCATCTTCTTCCCCTTCAGGAATCCCTATAATTTAGATAATTTGAACTTTTAGAATAACCCCATAATTCCCTCAGGGAATATTCTGTTTTTGTCCTTTTTTTTTTTTTTTTGCAATAGTTTGAAAGTCGTATCTTCAGTTTCTGAATTTTTTCTTCCCTATGTTCTACTCTATTACTGGGATTTTCTACTATGTTTCGAAGCTCCTTGACTGTTTCTTTCAATTTCTTAAGCTCTACTATATCTTTCCTCATTATGTTCAGTCCCTTGGTGACTTTGTCTTTAAATTCACTAATTTCTTGAGAGAGATTTCTATTTCCATCTTCTCCTCAATTCCATTCATCTTATTTGTCATCCATATTCTGAATTCTATTTCTGACATTTCATCAATTTCTCTGTGGATGGTATGTTCTGCTGTGTCTCCCTTATAATCTCTTGGGGAAGTTGATCTGCTCTGTTTTTTCATGTTGCCAGAATTATTCTGCTGGCTCTTCCCCATGAGTATTTTCACCTTTTTTTATATATTAACTATACGTTGTTAATTGACATGTTAGGTTGTCCCTGAATAATTATTGAGAAGTTATCTAATTTTGGACCCTTAAGGAGCATACCACTACACCTTATTTGGCAACTAAAACTGGTGGGGTGAGACCAGATCTGGAGGCCCCATGAAATGGAGCTCACCACCCCTTCACCAATGAGCTGGAGCTTGTGCTTGTGGCCCTTCCCCCACAGCCTCACAAAGCTCCCTTTCAGGGCTGCAGCAGTATTCTCTGTGGGCTGACCTTACTTAGATAGCACAAACTGATTATGTCCTGGTGTTAGCCTATCCTCCACCCAGTTTATAAGAACCACAGTATTTCTCTGGTGTTCCTGCTATAAGAGATTCAAACATCTGCAACCCACACACTGGTGACAGCTGGAGAAGGGGAGTTCTCAGATAGACCTACTTTTCCTACCCTTCACAGAGCAACCTCCCCTTACAGGAACAAGTCCAAACTAGTTGTGAACCTGCAGCTCCATCCACTGGCAGCTGGGGAATAAGAATCTGCAGACAGTTCTGACCAAAAGTTCCTACTCCAAAGGTGCAAGCACCCCTTGTGCAAACAAGTTCAGAGAAACCATGATCTGTCCACCCTCCAGAGTCCTGGCTATGGACTAGATGAATTGCAGCCATCACACATGCCTGAGGAAGGCATCTGGTTCCTGGACCTTCTCAGTGCAGTTTGCATGTGGTTGGACCTTTCTCTCTCCAAGTTGTTAGGAGGAGATTGAGGAGTCTCTAGGCACAGAGACCAGGCAGGGGCTCTCCAGAGGGCAGGGAAAGGTCCCACCTAGCAGGAATGAGAGCCAAGAGAAACTTCGCCATGGCCACACCAAAGTTAACAACTGTGATGTCACGGTTTCCTTTCATAGGAGGGAGCAAGTTACACTCAGCTCAGCAGCCCACACAATGCAGAAGTTTCTCAGAGATCTCACCAAACATAACTGGCCTCTGCAAGGGGAAGTCTGTCAGGCAACCAGAGATGGGAAATGGTGGGCTGTGGGCTCAGGACTGCAGACAGAAAATGTCTCCTTTTGCATCAGGCAGGATGGGGACTCAGAGGTAGAAATTCCCAGGTGTGGGAGAACTGGGACCACATAGTTCTCTCCCATGGGATGAGGTGAGAGGTTCTTCATTTTCTGCTTGCTTGGAGAAAACCCACAATGGGCCTCCTGGTTGGGGGAGAGGTCTCCTATTACCTTGGCACCAGATGCCTTCAGTCTAATCACTTAATACCCGATCTCTCTTATCTTTCTTCCTCTTTCTTGTCCTGGCAGCTTGTCTCAGTGGGGATGATGTGCATCTTTATTTCTTCTCCTTATGCTCAACTTCCTAATTTCAACTTCTACAAGTTCACCTCAGTCCAACTTTTCTCCTGGATAGAAGCTTCTGGCAAAAGCTGCCTCTAATCTGCCATCTTTCCCCTCTCCCCAATAATCACTTCTTGAGTCACTCTTAACCTTATTCAGATTAAAAATTTATGAAATCTGGGCAGCACCTGTGGCTCATCGAGTAGGGTGCTGGCCCCATATACCAAAGGTGGTGAGTTCAAACCCAGCCTCAGCCGAACTGCAAAAACAGAAAAATAGCCAGGCGTTGTGGTGGGCGCCTGTAGTGCCAGCTACTTGGGAGGCTGAGGCAAGAGAATCGCCTAAGCCCAGGAGTTGGAGGCTGCTGTGAGCTGTGTGATGCCACGGCACTCCACCAAGGGTGATAAAGTGAGACTCTGTCTCTACCAAAAAAAAAAAAAATTATGAAATCTAAACATTGGTAAAGGTAAAGAATATAGGTAAAAATGGATTATGGAATGAGACTGGGAGTATCTCATTAAGTGCGATTCACCCAGAGCACAGATCTAGAGGAGAAAGGTAAGTTCAGGTCTGCCACTCAAGAGTTAACTAAATGTCTGAATAGTCTTATCAGTAACCTAAAAGTGCTTGTTGTCCAGCCTGAGCAAGAGTGAGACCCTATCTCTATGAAAAATAGAAAAATTAGCCATGCATTGTGGCAGGTGGCTGTAGTCCCAGCTCCTTGGGAGGCTAAGGGAAACAAGATCACTTAAGCCCAGGAGTTTGAGGTTGCCGTGAGCTATGACACCATGGCACTCTACCCAGGGTGACAGAGTGAGACTCTGTCTAAAGAAAAAACAATAAAGTCGAAAAATAAATGCTGGTTGAGGTAATGCTCAGGAAGCTCACTGATTGCATTAAAATATTTGTACTGTTAACATCTTAGGAGAAGAAAGAGGACTAGGAGTACTTGCAAAGGAAAGTACAATTACGGAAATACCTGATGAAACAGATTAAAGTCTTTGTGCGATAACCTATCTTTATAAAAAGGAGAAATATGTTAACAGAAATGTGTAAAAAGAAAGCCTATATTTGCTTTGTTTGGTTTTGGTAAAACCACTTGATTTAAATTGTACCCAATTTCTTTTTTGGAATGAGACGAATGTAAATCATTTAATCAAAACAGGTAGCCTTGTTAAACATTGATTATGTGCCAAGCACTGTTTTACATGTATTATCTTATTTCAAAATGTTTCAATTCAGACATACAGAAAGAAAAGTTCAGGAGATATATTGTACAACATGGTGACTATTGTTAATGTACTGTAGTCTTGAAAAGTGCTAAGAGAGTGGGTGTTATGTGTTCTCTCCACAAAACTAGCTATGTGAGATAATACATATGTTAATTAGGTAGATTTAGGGTGGCGCCTGTGGCTCAGTGAGTAGGGCACCAGCCCCATAAACCAAAGGTGGCGGGTTCAAACCT
Organism: Perodicticus potto; assembly: GCA_963574655.1. Lineage (NCBI taxonomy): Eukaryota > Metazoa > Chordata > Mammalia > Primates > Lorisidae > Perodicticus > Perodicticus potto. The sequence goes on along the minus strand of CAUYRH010075413.1, from coordinate 1,565 downwards.
GGCCTCAGCCGAATTGCAAAACAAAAACATAGCCTGGTGTTGTGATGGGCGCCTGTAGTCCCAGCTGCTTGGGAGGCTGAGGCAAGAGAATCGCCTAAGCCCAGGAGTTGGAGGTTGCTGTGAGCTGTGTGATGTCATGGCACTCTACTGAGGGCAATAAAGTGAGACTCTGTCTCTATAAAAAAAAAAAAAAAGGAGGGAGAGAGAGAGAAAGAGGAGGGGAAAAGGAGGAGGAGGATTCAGGCAGTAGGAGTTGGGGAGCTATGCTGCACCATAGACAATTTCTAAAGACTTGGTGAAGAAAGGAAAGCTTTCAGAAAGGTTTCAGTACTATTATATTCAGGCCTGGGCCAAGTTTGAACCGATCAACTCTCGAGCATGTGGCCAGCACCCTAACCACTGAGCTATGGGTGCCCTACCAAGTTGGGCAAGATGGCCAACTGGAACCAGCTTCTGACAGAGGCTCCTGTCCAAAAGGAAATATAACCTCCAGAAACTGCCCAATTGAGCTGAAGACTGGGAGCCCAGCCGAGAGAGGAGTGATAACTGCAGGTCATCTCTGAGGAAAGCTGAGACTTCAAGAAACCAAGCTTCAGGCAGAAAAACTGAACTAAAGTTTTCTGCCATTCTGAACTTCAGGACACCCTTCCCTCCTTACCAGATGCACCAGAAGCCTGACCTCTGCTGAAACTGAGGGAGGAGGACTTGAGCAGTGCCCACCCTCCCTATCTGCTGGACCAGGCGGCCCCCCCCAGATAAGAGACTCCTGGTCCCCACTGAGCCCCCGCTAGCCCCCAGGCCAGGAACTCCATGGGGACCCCTGCACAGCCCCAATTGGCACCCCGCTAGGCCTTGGCCCACCACCAGCAGTGGACAGGAACTCTGCAGGGACCCCCACTTGGCTCTGATCCGCACCCTCTGGGACTCGGCCCTCCACTGGCCAGGTACTCTGTCAGGCCTGGCCTTGCTGCCTGGCTTGCCATGGCCAGGGACTCTGCTGGGACACTCATACCCTTACTCCAGAGCCCTCCTCCCAGCCAGAGACTGCTGAAGGGACGGGTACCCTTTGCAAAGAGCACCAGGTTCCCCATCCCAAGCCCTGCTGCTTGATCCAGCAATGCCACACTCTGGAGCTACTCCTGCAGCCAGAACTCCCTGGGTGGGGCAGTCCCAGAGGAACTACAAAGGGTCACTCCCTGCAAAGATCTGATAACAACAGAGTGATCCTGCTGGGGTCTGATCTGAGAGACACACCTCCTAACTCTGAGGACAGTTGTAGGCAACATTGAAAAATAATCATGAGGTGGAATCAACAGAAAAACTCTGGCAATATTAATAATCAGAGTAGATTAACTCCCCCAAGAAATGGCAACGTAGATACAGCACAAGATCCCTTGCATAAGCAAATGGCTGAGATGTCAGACATCGAATTCAGAGTCTGGATAGCAAATAAGATCAGCAGAATGGAGGAAAAGATGGAATTAGAATTTCAAGCAGTAATCCAAAAGATGACCCAAAAGATGTCTCAAGAATTCAACGAATTCAAAGACAAAATGACCAAAGAT